>JAHRHJ020003373.1:0-186673 GCA_019776745.2 Taxus chinensis
CCGTCTATCCCTAAATAATATCAATATTATGTTGTGACGATATATGATAGTAATGTTTTATTTATATTCAAATCTATATCGATAGTAGACTGTTTGTCCGCCCCCATTTGCTCCCCTATTCCTTGTTTCTCCTTTTGCTAAACTTTGAAACATTTGCAGTTTGCTCTCTTTATTCGTAAAATACTTCCTTCACTTTTCATTCACATAAGGATTGCAGCCGTTGTCTCCGTCTTGCCTCTCTTTGTTTGTCGTTACCTCCTCTGGTTTGTAGACCGTTTCTCGTAGTTCCTTTATGAATGAACCTGTTAAAGGCAACGTGTTCTATTACTAGTAGAGGGCTGGAATGACGTTTTGGTGTGTTAGGAATGTGTTCGGTTAAAGAGGAATTGAATATCCATAATAATAAATTTAATGAAGTTTTTTCTCTATTGTCGAGCTTGACTTCATGACCGTTACGATTATCTAATTAATAATACTATTTTAAGCTACAAAGTAATATAATAAAATAAAATCATAATACTACATTGTTATTATTGTCCGATTGGTGATTGTATTTTATTTTCAATTGTTATCAATTTTAAGTATTAATTATTATCGTTAAGTTTTTTTTTTACGTTGTCAGTCGCTCCCATAGACGAGCATGGGTTTCACGCAAATTGAAGAGGATGCCTATTATTGTTGCCTTGGTTAGCCATTCAAATGTGTTGCCTTAAAGACTGCAACCTCTAGTCTTTTTTCCCTTGGCTCCATGCAAGCTTAAGATTAATGGAAAATAGTTGCATTCACCTACCTTCATGCCATCCTTTATGGCCATCTATGTGACCTACCTGGCGTGAGGGAGAAGCTGTTCCGTGGGCTATTGTTGTTTTGTCCTTTTGGCAACTGGTGTGTGGTTGGGTGCCTCCACCAACTATCTTCATTGTTCAACATGCCTACTTGTTCACCAAGCTACCTTAATTTATAACCCTGACACCTCATTTTGACCTACTCACACAAAGAAAATTTGGTGGCCGCGTAGCTTGCTTTGGCGTGTTTTGGATAGTGGATTCATTGATGGTGAAATGAAGGTCTATCACCCTGATGTTGCATGGGTGGGTGTGGATTCTCAAAATCGTGCTATACATGTAGTTTCAGTGGAGCGTAGAATTGAAATTCTCCTAGGAGAGTGCCGTGAGGAAGTGATTTGGCTATATGCAGCAGCTACAGGGTAGAGAAGTAAACTTATCCCAGAAAATCAGTGGCCTCCAGAGAGAGTTAAGTGTGACAGCTGCTGCAGGGTGATCCCAAGGAACCATTGGTGTTGATCCTGATGTTCTGGTTGCACGCGACCACAGTCGTGATCAGTTGTTGCAAAATCTTGCAGCTGTAGTAGAAGAACGAGATAAAGTTTTAGTTGAGCTGTCTTGCCTTTTCATTTTGGAAAGTCGCTTCTGTCCAGGTGGAGACTGGCTCCTTATGGAGAGGGGCTGGAAACAAGCTAGGGATGTAGGCGTGTGCCATAGAAACCTCCACTTTCATTGGGAGCTGTAAGGTGTGTTCTTGTTGGGGATCCAGTCAGCAACTGCCTGCATTTTAGTAAATAATCCAGGAAACAGGAATGCTACAGTTTGGTAGAAGCCTTCATTGAGTGCCTCCAACAAGTAGGTTGTCCAACTAGGTTGTTTTCTGTTCTGTATCTCTACATCCTCAAATTCGGATTCTCCTACAAGATATTTTTATCAAAATCGATTAAGTGACAGTGAGAGTGTTACCAGGAGACCCGATGAAATTTATTACAGAGATTCTCTACTGAGACCTTGCTTGTTCTGCGATGTAACTCATGGAAGAGGATCTTATAGGGGTGGATCTATTTCATATCAGAATATTCATGAAGCACTTTTTGCTTTGCAATGATATGGGCTTCTTCAACAAGTCACTGAGTTGGCAGGCATAAAGGTCTCTATTCGAATTATCATACCTTACAAGCTACAGCTGTAATGTTTGCACCGAGCGTTTGATGTTGTCCCCAAATCTGATGAAGGAAAAGGTTTATGTATCAATACGGTAGATGCCTTTCAGAGCCAGGAGCGATGTAATCATTATGTCTTGTGTCCGAGCTTCAAACCATGGTTGGTGTTTAGCTTTCTAGCGCAAGTGCTCTCGGACTGAGTGGTAAGCAGTTCGACTCTCACCCCCAAAGCAGCTGCATTGAAGCAATCTAGTGTTTGGACAGCCACCTATTGCATTCTTCTAGTCGTGCCTTCAAAAGGGAATCCTGGTGTGGTATATTGCAAGAAAAGACCAGTGAAGCAGAGGATAAAGCGGAGGGCGTGTGGCTGTAGCAGTCCCTACTGGATGTACACGACTGGTGGATGCGTTAAAACAGGCAAGATAGACTAACCATATACATAATATGCTAGAAGCTAACAGACCTCTTAAAATGAAACATTTCCTTTCTAGAAATTGGTATAAAATTGTGATTTTGTGGATTTGTGTTCAGTATATGGGTAATAGTTTGTTATTTCTGGATTTGCCTCCGTTGGTTGTTCTTGTTGAAGTGATCAAACCCATTTATATATATATATATAAAAAGAATGTTCTCGGTGTGTATGCTTCGATTAATTATATGGAAATATATATATAATGGTACTGTAAGGATAAAAATACCCTGTGCTAGAAATCGAGTCTTCTGGGTACGCTGGTTTTAACAACTTGTCGGCTTATATATATATATATATAATATATATATATATATAATCTTAAGTTACTTCCTTCTACAAAAATGTCGCTGTTTCTTTTGTGAACCTGGGTATGTAATCGCCCCTGGAACGTTGCAGCTTTGACTAGTATTGGGTTCCTTTTATGTTATTGCCCTAGAGGAAAATATACAGTTAAATTATTATTTTGTTTATGATAAGCGTAATTATGCACTTCGTGTATTGTGCAAATTATTAGGGTATTTGGAAATTAGAAGATCAATATATATGCTTGTTAAGAAGGAAGTTTTGGACTGAAAATATGTCCTGGGTTGATAGAAGGCATATCTTTGATCTTGCTTTAAATATTTTTAAACCTCCTGGGTTGTATGGCTTCATATTTATTGTTTTTGGTAGGCCGACTTTCACTCAGTTGAGCCTTAATGTTTTAATCACCCTTAATCGGGTATATGTGTATCATTTCGTTGTCTTGGTGGGCTAAGCCGAGTTGAAGTGCAAGTTTGATTTTTGTTACGAGTTTAGAAATTGGCACTTTTGTATAAACCCAAACTGAGAACTTTGGGGTCAATATATATATATATATATATATATATATTTGGGTTTAGACCTCTGTGTTTTCGATTATGTTGTTAGGTCCTGAATGGGATGAACGCTTAGATTGTTATTATTGTTTTAAAAGGGCATGATTTTGATAGAATCCCCACTTGACCCTACTCTCCTTAAGAGTAAAATTTGATAATATTATGGCCTTATAGTGTTATGAAAATTGAATGGATGTGTTTAGAATTCTAGCTTGCTTAATGGACTTGGTTAGTCATGGGGCTTGTCTCTATTCCGGTCTTGGTTATGTCTAGTAGGTAGGCTGCTAGGCAATACCTATTCCAGACATTGATTTTCTTTGTTTTTCATCCTTTCCACTCATCCTTATTAAGCTATGAAGTCACTTGTTAGATAAGAAATAATGGTTTGAGTTTGAATATAATATTTTCAGCCATTTAACCTTTTGTTTACATGATGGAACTCTCTTCTTACCCTCGTGGTTTACTTCTAACCTATTAGGCCTATGGCCTTCTAGAATGATTGTTGAACTATTGTTTGTTTTTGGTGACTAAGATCGTGACTGGTTTTCATCTTTCGACTTCACCTAGAGAATGTTGATTGATGGGCAGCATATTAGATTCCGACCACGTATTCTACTGGATTACATGATTGAAATCCTAATACTCTCAACTCTTTGTTCTAACATTATAAATTCCATAGTATTGCATATTTTGGTTGTCAACCTTTTGTGGTTTTCGAGATATTGTTCATAATTAAAACATAGGGCTCTCTTCTTAGTTGGTATGGTGAAAATTATATCTTGTTTCAAAAGGTTGTTAGAGGTTAGAACTTTGATCCATTTCTTGAAATAGAATGTTTCCTTTCATGGTATTGTTAGCTAGTAGCTTATTGTTGCTATGTATAGTCTTATCTTGCTCAGTTCTCGCGAACTGACTCAGGTTATTAATTGTTGCAGATGGCTTACGTGGTTAGATGATGGAAAGACTTGTAGATTATTGCATCAATCTTGGTTATGATGTTCCTTTGTACGAATGAGTATTATGTTATAAAATTTGGAAAGGGCCTTTGGACATTTTAGAAGAAGGGTCAGTGCCTTAGTAAATGTATTGTAGAGTATTGTTGTTGTAACTGTTGAAACTTTGGTTTGTTTGGTTATCACGTGAAAGATGAAATTTGATTACCGCTTGGTTATGGGATATTCTAGTGTATTTTAATCCTTAGAATACTAGCGGGGCATGTCCCATGTTATTACTCTCTTGCTCCCTAGTCATGGTTCAATAGAGATGGTATGTCCCTTTGGTTTGTGCATCATGTTGGAATGAATTGATGTAACCTTGTTTTGTTTCGCAAACGAGTACTGTTAAACTTTTCTCTTGAGTTAAAATGTTGACTTGTAAATCCTTCTAAGGCATAGTAGCAATGAGTTTGTAAGCACTATGAAGTGAGCTGGATAGTCCTGATAAAAGTTAAACTAAAATTTATATATATGAATATATTAATGTAGATGTGATCTACTTGATAACCTTTGAGACCTGGAACAATCAAGAGGAAACTATCTTTTGTAACGAAATATGATTACTTATTTTTTTCCCGAGCCAAACTAATAAATATTATCCTTTTATGGTGAAACCTTAAATGATCTCATGGTGAAATCAATGGTTAGATTTTAGAAGATGATAGGATTTAATAAGTAGGAGGGAAATTGATTAATAAAACCTTAAATATCTCTCTATCGTTTGAAATGTTCTCCTTTGTCAAACTTAATTAAGTAAAGTCTAGATGGAACATTTAACCAATCTTGATAAACTCTTAACCTCAATAAAAGACTGATAGTAAACAATGTGACCCTGAAGCTAAATTCTGTTGTCCTGTTCTGTTAACCCTTGCCTTGATTCATGGTGATATTTCTTAAGCAAGGTCAAAATTTGATCCTTAAACAAGAAGGTTATTGTTATGAACCCTAAGCGGTACTTTCCACTCAATCGGAGCTTATGCCTTCACCTGTGCAATAGAGGTGTGGAACATGTGTTAGTGGCTTGAGTAAGTTTAATTAACCTTGTAAGAAATGGAAAATGTTCTAAAATCAAATGAATAAAAAGCTTTGGACATAAAATTGATGATCCTAGTTTAGAAAGCTTGGCCTTAAGCTATTTAGTCAATAGTTGAAAAGAAAGAAGTTCTCCCTTGTGAAAAGAATTGTGTGAATCATTACATGAAATTTTATAAGAACGTAAGTTAAGAATTAAGAGACATTTTAGTAAACAAGAAAATTTAACAAGAATTTTCCTCATGGGATGCCCTAAATGTAAGTGTGTCATGTGGTTGGACTTCCATGTTGTCTTGTCAAAAAGAAGAAAAAAAAAAGTATGTATTGTCCTTGATAGGTGTGAACGTTTCCGTGCTGCCTTTATGGTCATCCTTGTATCAAGTTGTTCACAGTGTTAGTTGTATCCTTGGTGACGACATGTTGTGTCGTGTTATGTGTCAAGCAAGTCAAAAAAAAAAATTATCCTGTATTTCACTGTGTTGTTCGTGTGTGGTTTTTGGGTCGTTACACTTGGTATCAGAGCATAGGTTCATGCTCTCGAACCTATGGGCCAGATTGGTGTTATATGGTGATGTTACATGATGGTGATGGTGTTACATTATGTTGTTTCATGGAGATGATGATGTTGCATGATGGTAGTAGATATTGGAAGAGTAATGTGATTTAAATGTGATGTGATTAATGTCGTAATTGTGTTATATTGTGAACGCACATGATGTGTATGTCACCTTGTGCATATTTGTGATCATGTTGATATGTTGGGGATGGGAGTATTCTCTCTCCTTCTTGTGGATTCTATGAAGAGTTCACGTGTGAATTACCTGTTTGTGATGTGTGAAAAGAAGTATAATGTGGATGACATAGTGTTGGAGCATTGTGACATATTGTGATATGTGGGTGTATCAATGTGTTGTATGACTAGATTGATGTTAAAAGAAATGAGTTGTATCATGATGTTTTTACCATGTTTTGAAGAAATGTGTGTACCACCTTGTTATGTAGTAATGGATGTTATGTTGAGATGTACTATGTTCATCGTATGTATGACTGTGCAAATATGTAATGCTTCATGTTGTGATTTGGGGTCATACGGTGAGTGTATGAACCCTATCGTATGGTGATTGCACTTTGGGTGCAGAAAGTGGTAAAGTGATGTGTTACACTCAGTGAATGTATGATCGTGATCTACCCTGTATATGTACCATATGTAAGACGTTATGGTAGTTATGTGTGTGCCACCGTTATGTTAGTGATGTTGTTGTATGTTATGTTGTGAACCTTACGCTAACCGATCCTGAGGGAAATCGGTAGAAGTGTATGTTGAGAGTGAGGAATGGTGTACCATGGGTCAATAACTCGAGCCAAAACTCGGTTTAGTAGATAACATGTGATTCTTTCCTCTCTCCCTATGTGGTTGTATGTACGCAACCTAAGTGCAACTATGACTATGTTTAGCCTTGTCGAAGTGGTGGCAGGATGATTCAGATGGAGGTGATGACAGTTGTATTATTGATACGTATTTTGCGAGCTGAGGCTCGATGTTCTGAGTGCTAGCAACTCGTTGAGTACCCCTTTGGTGGCTAGATAAAGCCACACAGTTATCGTAATGTGACATTATTATAAGTTGATTTTATTCGTAAATTGAGCTTTTTACCTTATTTTGTAAGGACCAGCAGCTTTTCTTGATTGCCATGCTTTACAATTTTGGGCATTTCCTTGGTTTGTGGCACTAACATGGGGATTTTGATACTAACTATGGCTATTTGGCCATTTATTTAGCTTGATTTGGGTCTTCTTTTAAATTTGGAATTCTTACCGCCTTGCCCAAGGCTTGTACTTTGCCACTTGGCACTTTGGATTGGATTGTTGTGCTGGTTCTATTGTCGTGATGTGTGGAATAGGGTCATAGGATGCACCATGGATTGGTTGGACCTATGGACCCGCTTCGTTGTATGGGGGTACGCCCCAAGGAGTACATATAACTAGCGGGTTGTTGAACCACGCGTTATTATGTCACTTGGGTTAGGAGTGTTCGAACTCTATGTGTCTTGGACCATAGGGTCAACCGGCCTCCTTGAGGGAGGCATAAGAGTTTGAGGGAGGCATAAGAGTTTGAGGGAGGCATAAGAGTTTGAGGGAGGCATAAGAGTTTGAGGGAGGCATATATTTGTGTGTATGGTTGATGTTTCTGGGATATACGTTGAGTTATTGTGATGTTTTGGTAGTGGTATTTTGATGTATGTGTTACTCATGTCAGATGGATATGTGTTGTGATGTTGTGGTTATGTCATTGATTCCCTTGTGGACACTATGTACCTATAGCATGGTTTGGTGTTATGTGAGTTTTTTCATTGATGCAAATTGAGGGAATGTCTGGTGGATTGTAGTACTCTTTTGTTTGAGTATATATATGTCAGTCATTGAGGTGTGACGAGTACTATGTTATGTGGACTGTGCCTATTCTATTCCATATTTGGGTAACCTTTTGTGGTGTAATACAATCTTGAAGTATTTACTTGTGTGCTTGTGAATCTGTAGTTTCTTGTGAACCTTATAGGGTGTTGTGTTAGCAGTTCATGTTGGGCACCCACAATAAGGAATAAACCAAAACTCTTCAATGATGAAATTTTAAAAGAAATTAAACTAAGAATAATGCTAATGGAAAGAGACTAATGAAATGATGAACAAGAAAGAACTGCCAATCTTCACAGAACTTTAACAGTTAAAATTTCTACCAAATGTTCCTAAGGCTACCCCATGGCCGTGCTTTTGCATCAACTGAAATATTAAACCTTAAAGTGTACTTTCTCCTTACCTATCCTTATTGCTTACCATTTCTTTTCCGTTGTGTTATGTCGCATCGAGGACGATGCTTTTCTTAAGGGGAGGAGAATGTAATGCACCATTTGGCGTACCCTAGTCCTTGTTTCGGTGACCCTGTTGCTAAACATTGAACATTTGTGCTCTCATTATTCGTTAGATGACTTCTTCCTTTTCACAGAGAAGATTAGTCATCCTTTGTCTCCTGTCATGCCTCCTCTTTTTGTTAAAGTTGCCTCTGGTTGTAGACCTCGTAGTGTCCTTTATGAATATTGTTAAAGGCATATCGTGTTCTATTATCCTAGTAGAGGGCTGGAATGACGTTTTGGTGTGTTAGGATGTGTTCGGTTAAAGAGGAATACATACATAATAATAATAATAAGTTTTTTTTCTCTATTGTCGAGCTTGACTTCTGACCGTTACGATTGCAAGTAAATTAATAACTATTTTAAGCTACAAAGTAATAATAATAATGAAATAATTATTACTATTGTTATTATTGTCGATTGGTGATTGTATTTTATTTTCAATTGTTATCAATTTTAAGTATTAATTATTATCGTTAAGGTTTTTTTTATGTTGTCAGTCGCTCCCGTAGACTGAGCCTGGGTTCACGCAATTGAAGAGGATGTCTATTATTGTTGCCTTGGTTAGCCATTCAAATGTGTTGCCTAAAAAAAACTGCAACCTCTAGTCTTTTTCCCTTGGCTCCATGCAAGCTTAAAATTAATGGAAAATTTGCATTCACCTACCTTCATGCCATCCTTTATGGCCATCTATGCGACCTGCCTGGCGTGAGGGAGAAGTTGTTCCGTGGGTTGTTGTTGTTTTGTCCTTTTGGCAAGTGGTGTGTGGTTGGGCGCCTCCACCAACTATCTTCATTGTTCAACATACCTACTTGTTCACCAAGCTACCTTAATTTATAACTCTGACACCTCATTTTGACCTACTCACGCAAAGAAACTTTGGTGGCCACGTAGCTTGCATTGGCATGTTTTGGATAGTGGATTCATTGATGGTGAAATGAAGGCTATCCCTGATGTTGCGTGGGTGGGTGTGGATTGTTTCTCAAAATCATGCTGTACAGGCAGTTTCAGTGGAGCGTAGAACTGAAATTCTCCTAGGAAAGTGCCGTGAGGAAGTGATTTGGCTATATGCAGAAGTTACGGGGTAGAGAAGTAAACTTATCTCAGAAAATCAGTGGCCTCCAGAGAGAGTTAAGTGCGACAGCTGCTGCAGGGTGATCCCAAGGAACCGTTGGTGTTGATCCTGATGTTCTGGTTGCACGCGACCACAGTCATGATCAGTTGTTGCAAAATCTTGCAGCTGTAGTAGAAGAACGAGATAAAGTTTTAGTTGAGCTGTCTTGCCTTTTCATTTTGGAAAAGTCGCTTCCGTCCAGGTGTGAATTTAACTTGGTAGAAGCTGGAATAGTGAAGGTTACCTTTTCATTAGGAGCTGTAAGGTGTGTTCTTGTTGGGGATCCTCAGCAATGCCTGCAATAGTAAATACAGGCAACGTGGCATGCTACAGTTTGTAGAAGCCTTCGTGAGCACCTCCAACAAGCAGGTTGTCCAACTAGGTTGTTTTCTGTTCAGTATCAACTGCATCCTCAAATTATGGATTCTCCTTCAAGATATTTTTATCAAAATCGATTTGTGACATATATGAGAGTGTTACCAGCAGACCTGATGAGATTTATTGCAGAGATTCTCTACTGAAACCTTTGCTTGTTTCTATGCGATGTAACTCATGGAAGAGGATCTCATAGGGGTGGATCTGTTTCATATTAGAATATTCATGAAGCATATTTTGCTTTGCAATGATATGGGATTCTTCAACGAGTCACTGAGTTGGCAGGCATAAAGGTCTTTGTTGGAATTATCATACCTTACAAGCTACAATATTCAGATGTAATGTTTGCACCGAGAGTTTGATGTTGTCCCCAAATCTGATGAAGGAAAAGGTTTATGTATCAATACGGTAGATGCCTTTCAGAGCCAGGAGCGATGTAATCATTATGTCTTGTGTCCGAGCTTCAAACCATGGTTGGTGTTTAGCTTTCTAGCGCAAGTGCTCTCGGACTGAGTGGTAAGCAATTCGACTCTCACCCCCAAAGAAGCTGCATTTAAGCAATCTAGTGTTTGGACAGCCACCTATTGCATTCTTCTAGTCGTGCCTTCAAAAGGGAATCCCAGTATGGTATATTGCAAGAAAAGACCAGTGAAGCAGAGGATAAAGCGGAGGGCGTGTGGCTGTAGCAGTCCCTGTTGGATGTACACGACTGGTGGATGCGTTAAAATAGGCAAGATAGACTAACCATATACATAATATGCTAGTATCTAATAAACCTCTTGAAATGAAACATTTTCTTTCTAGAAATTGGTATAAAATTGTGATTTTGTGGATTTGTGTTCAGTATATGGTTAATAGTTTGTTACTTCTGGATTTGCCTCTGTTGGTTGTTCTTATTGAAGTGATCAAACCCATATATATATAAAAAAAAAAGGTTCTCGGTGTGTATGCTTCGATTAATTATTGGAAATATATATATAATGGTCTGTAAGGATAAAAATACCCTGTGCTAGAAAAGTCTTCTGGGTACGCTGGTTTTACTTGTCGGCATATATATATAATATTTAAAGTTACTTCCTTCTACAAAAATGTCGTTGTTTCTTTTGTGAACCTGGGTATGTAATCGCCCCTGGAAAGTTGCAGCTTTGACTAGTATTGGGTTCCTTTTATGTTATTGCCCTAGAGGAAAATATACAGTTAAATTATTATTTTTTTATGATAAGCGTGATTATGCACTTCGTGTATTGTGCAAATTATTAGGGTATTTGGAAATTAGAAGATCAATATATATGCTTGTTAAGAAGGAAGTTTTGGACTGAAAATATGTCCTGGGTTGATAGAAGGCATATCTTTGATCTTGCTTTAAATATTTTTAAACCTCCTGGGTTGTATGGCTTCATATTTATTGTATTTGGTAGGCCGACTTTCTCTCAGTTGAGCCTTAATGTTTTAATCACCCTTAATCGGGTATATGTGTATCATTTCGTTGTCTTGGTGGGCTAAGCCGAGTTGAAGGACAAGTTTGATTTTTGTTACGAGTTTAGAAATTGGCACTTTTGTATAAACCCAAACTGAGAACTTTGGGGTCAATTATATATAGACCTATGTGTTTTCGATTATATTGGGTCCTTAGAACCTTAGATTGTGTTTTCGATTATGATTGTTAGGTCCTTGAATGGGATGGAATGTGGCTTATGATTGTAGTATTATTTTGTTGTAAAAACCAAAAAAAAAAACAAAAGGGAAAAGAAAATATGAATAGTTTTATTGATCGAACCTAATCCATCCACATGGGAGGATATCTATCTTCCTTTATCACTGCGTGGGTTCCTTGAGAGATTATGTTTTTGTATAACATTTAAAATGACTTCGGAAATGTTCAACCAAGCCTAGATTCATGCTATGCCTAGAATGGGAGGGTTATAAATCTAAAGTGTTATGAAAATTGAATGGATGTGTTTAGAATTCTAGCTTGCTTAATGGACTTGGTTAGTCATGGGGCTTGTCTCTATTCCGGTCTTGGTTATGTCTAGTAGGTAGGCTGCTAGGCAATACCTATTCCAGACATTGATTTTCTTTGTTTTTCATCCTTTCCACTCATCCTTATTAAGCTATGAAGTCACTTGTTAGATAAGAAATAATGGTTTGAGTTTGAATATAATATTTTCAGCCATTTAACCTTTTGTTTACATGATGGAACTCTCTTCTTACCCTCGTGGTTTACTTCTAACCTATTAGGCCTATGGCCTTCTAGAATGATTGTTGAACTATTGTTTGTTTTTGGTGACTAAGATCGTGACTGGTTTTCATCTTTCGACTTCACCTAGAGAATGTTGATTGATGGGCAGCACTTTAGATTTCAATCACGTAATCTACGGGATTACATGATTGAAATCCTAATACTCTCAACTCTTTTGTTCTAATCATTTAAATTCCATAGTCTTGCATATTTTGGTTGCCAACCTTTTGTGGTTTTCGAGATATTGTTCATAATTAAAACATAGGGATCTCTTCTTAGTTGGTATGGTGAAAATTATATCTTGTTTCAAAAGGTTGTTAGAGGTTAGAACTTTGATCCATTTCTTTAAATAGAATGTTTCCTTTCATGGTATTGTTAGCTAGTAGCTTATTGTTGCTATGTATAGTCTTATCTTGCTCAGTTCTCGTGAACTGACTCAGGTTATTAATTGTTGCAGATGGCTTACGTGGTTAGATGATGGAAAGACTTGTAGATTTTTGCAGCAATCTTGGTTATGATGTTCCTTTGTACGAATGAGTATTATGTTATAAAAATTTGGAAAGGGCCTTTGGACATTTTAGAAGAAGGGTCAGTTCCTTAGTAAATGTATTGTAGAGTATTGTTGTTGTAACTGTTGAAACTTTGGTTTGTGTAACACCTCATTCGGCGTGTACCCTAGTCCTGGTCGCAAACTTGTGCTTGATAAAGCTCTTTGTTCTTTTACGCATATGAGTATAGTCTCATCCTTTGTGGTACAACTTTTAAACATTAGACACCTACTTAGAGTTTGAACATTTTTTTTTCCAGTTGATATTCCTTTCAAAACGTGGAGTTTGTTAGCTGTCCCTCATTGCAGATTCTTGAACACTTGCTTTCAGTTAGTAGAAGTTGCAATTGAATTATTGTTACAATACCCCTAAGATGAACTGTAGACCAACTTTTTCCCCGTTGCTTTGATTTGCGAATGATTCCTTATGAAATGTATATCTCTTTCTTATGTACAAGCATGCTCTAAAATATGAAAGTGAACCGTAGCTACAAGTCCTTGATTTGGCTATAACCTCTGTTGTATATGTGTGATCCTTCTAGAAATCTCATAGACTTGTAGTTGTCACGGTCAGCTTCATCTCCTTCTTGGCGTGGAGGGTGGAGCTATTAAAGTATGATGTGATGGAATCCTTGCTGGTGGCCGCACCCACTGTTTTCCCTGATTTGCAAATCTTTTGTTTTCTTTTTTGACCTGCTCACGCAAGAGACTTTGGTGGCCGCACATGCTCATTCATTAAAATGTTGACTTACACCTGTTGTTCACGTGGTCTACCTGTCGTGTCTGTCCAACCACGAATGCTTGTTTTGCACTCCATCAAATGCTGAAACAGATGAATTGCTACAGCGTGTTCTGGATAGTGGATTCATTAATGGTGAAATGAAGGTCTGTCACCCTGATGTTGCGAGGGTGGGTGTGGGTTCTCAAAATCGTGCTGTACAGGCAGTTTCAGTGGAGCGTAGAACTGAAATTCTCCTAGGAGTGCCGTGAGGAAGTGATTGGCTTTATGCAGTAGCTACAGGGTAGAGAAGTAAACTTATCTCAGAAAATCAGTGGCCTCCAGAGAGAGTTAAGTGCGACAGCTGCTACAGGGCGAGCCCAAGGAACCGTTGGTGTTGATCCTGATGTTCTGGTTGCACGCGACCACAGTCGAGATCAGTTGTTGCAGAATCTTGCAGCTGTAGTAGAAGAACGAGGTAAAGCTTTAGTTGAGCTGTCTTGCCTTTTCATTTTGGAAAGTCGCTTCCGTCCAGGTGGTGAATTTAACATGGAAGAAGCTCGATCAAATCTTGAGGCTGCGTTTTGTGCTTTGCATTTCCATGGTTTTGCTGGTATCGTGGTTGGCCATGGACGCTCAGCTTGGCCACTTTGTCTGGTTCGAACTGGGGTTTGCGAGTTGGGTCCAGCTTGAATGGCTTTGAATCGTGCTCTGCTGGGTGTGCATCGTTGTGAGTGAAATTCCACTATGTTCCCCTCTTTCTGTTCTTGCTGTGGAAGGCTCAGCCGTGAGCTCATAGCTCTTCACTCTCGTCAGGGGTTTTTTTCATTGCTTTGTATTCTTCTGGCATTGCCGCCGTGTCAAAGGCTCATGACCTCCCTGTTCTATGTTCCAATCTAACTGTTGCTCGACCTGGTCTTAGTTCTTAACTCGCCATTGATTTGTGCTTGTATTTTATTGTTTCAGCCATGAGCTTGACCCAGATTTGGTGACAGATCGCACCCACAGGCACAGGGAATCTATGCAATGTTGGAGAAAATGTCTTGGGAGCTGTAAGGTGTGTTCTTGTTGGGGATCCACAGCAACTGCCTGCAGCAGTAAATAGCCAGGCAACGGGCATGCTACAGTTTGGTAGAAGCCTTCGTGAGCGCCTCCAACAGGCAGGTTGTCCAACTAGGCTGTTTTCTGTTCTGTATCACTGCATCCTCAAATTTGGACTCTCCTACAAGATATTTTTATCAAAATCGATTAAGTGACAGTGAGGGTGTTACCAGCAGACCTGATGAAATTTATTTGCAAAGATTCTCTATTGAGATCTTACTTGTTGTACGATGTAACTCATGGAAGAGAACCTCATAGAGGCCGATCTGTTTCATATCAGAATATTCATGAAACACAATTTGCTCTGCTATTATATGAGCTGCTTCAACAAGTCACTAAGTTGGCAGGCATAAAGGACTCTGTTGGAATTATCATCACCTTACAAGCTACAGCTGTAATGTTTGCACCGAGAGTTTGATGCTGTCCCCAAATCTGATGAAGGAAAAGGTTTGTGTATCAATACGGTAGATGCCTTTCAGAGCCAGGAGCGATGTAATCATTATGTCTTGTGTCCGAGCTTCAAACCATGGTTGGTGTTTAGCTTTCTAGCGCAAGTGCTCTCGGACTGAGTGGTAAGCAGTTCGACTCTCACCCCCAAAGCAGCTGCATTGAAGCAATCTAGTGTTTGGACAGCCACCTATTGCATTCTTCTAGTCGTGCCTTCAAAAGGGAATCCTGGTGTGGTATATTGCAAGAAAAGACCAGTGAAGCAGAGGATAAAGCGGAGGGCGTGTGGCTGTAGCAGTCCCTGCTGGATGTTCACGACTGGTGGATGCGTTAAAATAGGCAAGATAGACTAACCATATACATAATATGCTAGTATCTAATAAACCTCTTGAAATGAAACTTTTTCTTTCCAGAAATTGGTTTAAATTTGTGATTTTGTGGATTTGTGTTCAGTATATGGGTAATAGTTTGTTATTTCCGGATTTGCCTCCGTTGGTTGTTCTTGTTGAAGTGATCTAACCCCTTTATAAAAAAAAAAAAAAAAAAATGTTCTCGGTGTTTATGCTTCGATTAATTATATGGATATATATATATATATATATATATAATGGTACTGTAAGGATAAAAATACCCTGTGCTAGAAATTGGGTCTTCTGGGTACGCTGGTTTTATCAACTTGTCGGCTTATATATATTATATATATATATATATATATATATATATATATATATATAATCTTAAAGTTACTTCCTTCTACAAAAATGTCGTTGTTTCTTTTGTGAACCTGGGTATGTAATCGCCCCTGGAAAGTTGCAGCTTTGACTAGTATTGGGTTCCTATTATGTTATTGCCCTGGAGGAAAATATACAGTTAAATTATTATTATTTTTATGATAAGCGTGATTATGCACTTCGTGTATTGTGCAAATTATTAGGGCATTTGGAAATTAGAAGTTCAATATATATGCTTGTTAAGAAGGAAGTTTTGGACCGAAAATATGTCCTGGGTTGATAGAAGGGCATAAATTATTGATAGAACCCCATTTGATTCTACTCTTTCTATGAGTAAAATTTGATAAAATTAATGACCTTTATGGTGTTAAGATATGGTATGTTGATGATTCCTTGTGTGATCGATTTAATTATGTATAGACATAATGCCTTGATGGAGTAAGGTAATATCTTTCACGGTTCGTGAAAGTTAAGGTTTTCATCAACTGCTTAAGGTAACATGAAGTTCCTTAATTTAGTCAAACTTGTTTTGTACTTCCTTCTTGATGAGTGACCTTTCATTACAAATTTAGAATGATTGTGATGGAAGGTCGTGAATATATTTGTTGTTTAAAAAGGGAAAAAAAGAATAGTTTGTCTATGTATCGAACGGAATTAGTTAGAAGTTATTATTGTATCGAACATAGGTAATAATTGTAATTACATCGTTTATGATATTAAAATGTAAGTGAAAGTGAGTTGACGTCGGAAAATTTCAACCAAGTCTAGATTCATGGCTATGTTCCTCTAGAACGGGAGGGTTATAAATCTAAAGTATTATGAAAATTGCAAGGATGTGTTTAGAATGCTAGATTGCCTACTCAACTTGGGTATTAATGAGGCTTGTCACTATTCCGGCCCTGGTTATGTTCAGTAGGTAGGCTGTTAGGCAATGCCTATTCCGGACATTCTTATCGTCCTTTCCACTCATCCTTATTAGCTATGAAGTCACTTATTACCTAAGATATAATGGTTGTGGGTTTGAATATAAGATTTTCATCCTTTAAACCTTTTTGATTACATGATGGAACTTTGTTATTACCCTCGTTGTTCGTTTCTAGCCTATTAGGCCTATGGCCCTACGGAACGATTCCAAAACTATATTCTTTTTGGCAACTAAGATCGGGTCTGGTTTTTTATCTTTTGACTTCACCTTGAGAATGTTGATTGATGGGTTACACTTTAGATTTCAATCACGTAATCTACGGGATTACATGATTGAAATCCTAATACTCTCAACTCTTGTGTCTAATCATTTAAATTTCATAGTCTTGCGTATTTGGTTGTCAAAATTTTGTAGTTTTCGAGGTATTTTTCATAATTAAAACTTATGGATTTCTTCTTAGTTGGCATGGTGAAAATTATATCTTGTATCAAAAGGTTGTTAGAGGTTAGAACTTTGATCCATTTCTTGAAATAGAATGTTTCCTTTCATGGTATTGTTAGCTAGTAGCTTATTGTTGCTATGTATAGTCTTATCTTGCTCAGTTCTCGCGAACTGACTCAGGTTATTAATTGTTGCAGATGGCTTACGTGGTTAGATGATGGAAAGACTTGTAGATTATTGCATCAATCTTGGTTATGATGTTCCTTTGTACGAATGAGTATTATGTTATAAAAATTTGGAAAAGGCCTTTGGACATTTTAGAATGAGGGTCAGTGCCTTAGTGGAATGTATTGTGGAGTATTACCACTTGGTTGTTGTAACTGTTAAAATTTTACCTCTTGAGTTAAAATGTTGACATGTAAATCTCTTTCTAATGGCATAGTAGAAATGAGTTTGTAAGTACTATGAAGTGAGCATAGTAGATAGTCCTTATAAAAGTTAAACTAAAATTTATATATATGAATATATTAATGTAGATGTGATCTACTTGATAACCTTTGAGACCTGGAACAATCAAGAGGAAACTATCTTTTGTAACAAAATATGATTACTTATTTTTTTTCCCGAGCCAAACCAATAAACACTATCCTTTTATGGTGAAATCTTAAATGACCTCATGGTGAAAGCAATGGTTAGATTTTAGAAGATGATAGGATTTAGTAAGTAGGAGGGAAATTGATTAATTAAACCTTAAATCTCTCTCTATCGTTTGAAATGTTCTCCTTTGTCAAACTTAATTAAGTAAAGTCTAGATGGAACATTCAACCAATCTTGATAAACTCTTAACCTCAATGAAAGACTGATAGTAAACAATGTGACCCTGAAGCTAAATTCTGTTGTCCTGTTCTGTTAACCCTTGCCTTGATTCATGGTGATATTTCTTAAGCAAGGTCAAAGTTTGATCCTTAAACAAGAAGGTTATTGTTATGAACCCTAAGCGGTACTTTCCACTCAATCGGAGCTTATGCCATCACCTGGGCAATAGAGGTGTGGAACTTGTGTTAGTGGCTTGAGTAAGTTTAATTAATCTTGTAAGAAATGGAAAATGTTCTAAAATCAAATGAATAAAAATCCTTGGACATAAAATTGATGATCCTAGTTTAGAAAGCTTGGCCTTAAGCTATTTAGTCAATAGTTGAAAAGAAAGAAGTTCTCCCTTGTGAAAAGAATTGTGTGAATCATTACATGAAATTTTATAAGAACGTAAGTTAAGAATTAGAGACATTTTAGTAAACAAGAAAATTTAACAAGAATTTCCTCATGGGATGCCCTAAATGTAAGTGTGTCAAGTGGTTGGACTTCCATGTTGTCTTGTCAGAAAGAAGAAAAAAAAATGTATGTATGGTCCTTGATAGGTGTGAATGTTTCCATGTTGCCTTTATGGCCATCCTTGTATCAAGTTGTTCACAGTGTTAGTTGTACCCTTGGTGACGACATGTTGCGTCATGTTATGTGTGGAAGTAAGACAAAAAAAAATTATCCTGTCTTTTCTTGTGTTGTTCGTGTGTGTGTGGTTTTTGGGTTGTTACATGTTTGTGGTTCATCTCCCGGGATATTCTAGTGTATTTTTAATCCTTAGAATAGTGGCATTCCATGTTATTACTTCTCTTGCATCCCTGTCATGGGTTAAATAGAGATTGTATATCCCTTTGATTTGTGCACGAATGAATTGTGTCTTGTTTTGTTCCGTAAACAAGTACTGTTAAACTTTGCTCTTGGGTTAAAATTTTGAGTTGTAAAAAGACAATAGTAACAATGAGTTTGTAAGTACTATGTCAAGTGCTTGATAGTCCTTATAAAAGTTAAACTAAAATTTATAAATATGAATATATTAATGTAGATATGGATACACCTTTGAGACCTGGAACAATCAAAGGAAACTATCTTTTGTAATGAAATATTCATTACTCATTTTTTACATTTCTTTCAGTAAAATGCCAAACTAATAGTTATCCTTTTACGGTGAAACCTTAAATGATCTCATGGTGAAATCAATGGTTAGATTTTAGAAGATGATAGGATTTAATAAGTAGGAAGGAAATTGATTAATTAAACCTTAGATATCTCTCTATTGTTTGAAATGTTTTCCTTTGTCAAACTTAATTAAGTAAAGTCTAGATGGAGCATTTAACCAATCTTGATAAACTCTTAACCTCAATAAAAGACAGATAGTAAACCATGTGACCCTGAAGCTAAATTCTGTTGTCCTGTTCTGTTAACCCTTGCCTTGATTCATGGTGATATTTCTTAAGCAAGGTCAAAATTTGATCCTTAAACAAGAAGGTTATTGTTATGAACCCTAAGCGGTACTTTCCACTCAATCGGAACTTATGCTTTCACCTGTGCAATAGAAGTGTGGAACATGTGTTAGTGGCTTGAGTAAGATTAATTAACCTTGTAAGAAATGGAAAATGTTCTAAAATCAAATGAATAAAAATATTTGGACATAAAATTGATGATCCTATTTTAGAAAGCTTGGCCTTAAGCTATTTAGTCAATAGTTGAAAAGAAAGAAGTTCTCCCTTGTGAAAAGAATTGTGTGAATCATTACATGAAATTTTATAAGAATGTAAGATAAGAATTAAGAGACATTTTAGTAAACAAGAAAATTTAACAAGAATTTCCTCATGGGATGCCCTAAATGTAAGTGTGTCATGTGGTTGGACTTCCATGTTGTTTTGTCAAAAAGAAAAATAAAAATATAGATATATGTATTGTCCTTGATAGGTGTGAGCGTCTCCATGCTGTCTTTATGGCCATCCTTGTATCAAGTTGTTCACAGTGTTAGTTGTATCCTTGGTGACAACATGTTGCGTCATGTTATGTGTCAAGCAAGTCAAAAAAAAATTTATCCTGTATTTCACCGTGTTGTTCGTGTGTGGTTTTTGGGTCGTTACATAATGTGTATGTTATTAATAAATTTGTAGGTATTTAATATTTTTACAATAAATGATTAGTAAATTATATAATAATATATTGATAGTTATTAAGTAAAATATGCATAAAGATAATTATATAACATATACTAAGCAGTATATGCTCAGAATATTATAATACAAGCTTTATAAATATAATAATATATGAGTAGTAAATTGTATGTATTATATATGATTTATTTATTTCAAATATAGTATATTAATGTCTGAAATGTTATTAAGGAAATTTGTAGGTATTTAGTTTTTTTACAATAAATGATTAGTAATTATATATAATAATTAATTCATAGTTATTATTAAAATATATAAATATAATAATATAACCTATAATAAGTATATAACATTATAATATTTATATATATAATAATATATCAATAAATGGTATGTACTATATATGATTAGTAGATGTAGGTATTTAGTTTTTTTCCCAATAAATAATTGGTAGATGCCATATATAATAATTTATTCATAGTTACCCTATCAAAAAATATAAATATAATAATATCACTTATGGATAAGTATTCATATTATAATATTTATATATGAAAGATAATATATCAATAAATGGTATGATTAGTAGATGTTAAATATTTTATTACCCACTTATAAATTTCATAGTTATGTAGATATATCCCTTAATTATTTTACTGCAAAAACATAGTTTTACATGCATTAATAAATATATATATATTTATCTTGTTAATATTATTAGTAGTACATATGGATTTAATAATTTAAATGCTTTAATGTAGTTTGTTAGGTCTTTTAACTTTGGGTTTTCAATAAACATACATTAATTATATAATAATTATTTCATATAATAAATACTATATAATATTATAATATATATGCTATATCCTAATAATATATAACAAGGCCATGGAAATGGCAGATCCTGCCGTAGCGAATGCAGGAGGCCGTGGAAGCAATTTGGATTTATGGAATGCACAATTTATATTGGGTACATAGTTTACCTTCCATGTATAATTGTAAATAGGAGAAGCTGCAAAGCAAACTAAACTATATGCACCTGAAAATTCCATCCTTGCTGAATGGAAAACTGGAATGGTTGTAAAACACAGAAAATATTCAGCAAGGCCAAAAATCTGGAACAGATCTAGTAGACCCTCACCGTCACTAGAATTTGTACTGGGTTTCATGCTCCTTGAAGACCATACTTAGGGAAGACAATTTCTCTTGGCAGGGACCTAGAGTCAAGGAAAATAATACAGATATCCTGCACAATTGCACTGTAAAGTCAGGTTTGAAAGAGTGCTCCCATAGTTGTAAGGCAGGGGTCGCATGGAGGGTACTGTCGATGTTATCGTTTTGTCCCATACAATCCAGTTAATGAAAACATTGCAACAAAGATAATCTTTCCCCTAGAAGTGCGGAGCAATGACTGCTTACGAAGCCTATTTTCAGTTATAGGTAGCAGCAGGGGATTCTGGGGAATGGGGGCTGAAATTGTGCAGCACCTACGTGGGATTTTTTTTGTCTATTGCCAATCTGCACGCAATCATTTTTTTCTTTCAAAATTATCACAAATAAATTTCTTGTAGAAGACTGCTGTAAAGTTTCTACAACTGTAGCTAATCCACTGTCAAAATTTGAAAAAGTATATCATGGTATCCTTTTCTTGATCAAAAGTCCTATGACAATGTTTTTTCTTTTAACTGTCTTTTCATGATATGTCCTGGTAATATAATTCAAGGAAGTTCTCTTGATGAGATCACCGGGTGGAATAATGTAAACACCAAATGTCCATTGGAAATAAACAGGGACTTTGTAGATATTTGGAAGTTGGTAATACACGGGATCTCTATTGCCAATCTACACACATTTTTTTCTTTCAAAAAAGTACAAATATAATTTCTTGGAAGCTAAAGTTTCTTCGTAGTTTCCAAGGCGCAAAAACAACTTGAATTGAGTTTTCTTGCAAAATGGACCGATATCTCTGTAGCAGCCACAATACATGGACATCTCTTGATTATCACCATTTTCTCAAGGACAATACAGTGTAATAACCATTATCCATTTTTCAAGGCATCTCATGGGAAAATGCCATTTCCAAAAGCATACATGAAACACCAGTAAACGGAGGCTGCAATTCATTCGTGACAGCAAGGAGAGAAGAAAAGTGCAACATTTCATGAGAGAAAATGAATGAAAAGAGGGGTGAAGATATGCAACCAGAGAATGCAGTGCAGATAGTAAGATGAAATGCGGAAAAACTGCAGCCTGTATACAAAATTGACATTGTTCTTTATATGCGAGTAAGGTAAAGAGTATCATTTTTTTCAATAATTACAAAGGCGGCCAACAAAACACTGTACAGAAATGCGAGTACAATCTGTTTATAGCAAAAGAAGAAATCTACTTCGAAAACCAGATGTAAAGCGTGTAAGATAGAGGGTATCTTTTTCGCAAAAATTTACAAAAGGCGGCCACCAAAAAACTACACAGAAATGTGACAGTATTCTATTTATTGCAGAAGAACAACTGCGCTTCGAAAAGAAGCTGCAAATCATGTCTGTGGACTAGTGCCAAAAAGAAGTAGCAACGTTATATTTTTCCTGAGGCAAGGGCCGCTTTGCGAGAGAGCACTGGCAAAAGTTTGTATAATTCTGCTGTTACTGTATCTGTATAGGTGAAGAAAAATGGAGACATTAGTGACAAATAGAAAATTGTGTAAATGAAAGAGTGTGATAGTATAATTGTGGAAAGATACAAACCTTATGGGTGGATATCTGTGTTCATGCTGACAATGGTGTTAGTTTGATCAAGCGTGAAAGTTCCTTGCACTGCAAAACTGCGAAGGAGACGTACTACGGAGCTTTTGTTCTGCACGTACTCTTCGTGAGTTGTTTGAGTTAGTGGAGGCAACAATTTGGAGAGCAGGGGAGCGTGTAGAGTGCATTTGATAGGTAAACTAGATGTTGTTAAGTCGCAGATCAGTTGGTGGGTATGGTGAAATGTGCTCTCCTTGTTGCAATTTGCACATGTTATTGTTGTTTGTTGCAACGAAAGAAGGCTGTCAACTTCGAAGTTGCAGTTGCTGCATACAATCTGAAATGGCTTAGAGTACACGTTGGAGGGAGTCAAATGACCTTGTACCTGGGTAATGATGCGAAGCAGACAAGAGGCAGTAATTAGTATTGACAAAAATGAAATACTGTATTGAATGACAGTTAGCACCAATTATCATTTTCTTACCTCTGTTGTTGCATTCACTATGGCGTGCATATCTTGCAGTGCTTGTGCAGTCTTTAGCGGGGTGATAAATGTTGATTGACATGTTCTTAGTGCCTTGACAGGGCTATTCCGCTTAACAATGTTCTTGAACAAATAAATTGGAACTTTTTTTTTGCGGAGTTGTTGATCGATTGTATCGAATAAGGATGCAAATGTCTCGAACAAGTATAGCTTGTATCCAACGAAATGTTAGAATGTTTTTTTTTGAGTAAGGTAGAATAAGCAAAGATGCTGAAAATGATGGAGAGAATAGAAAGAGCAGGAAGATACCTGTGTTTTGTCCTCTATGGAGAGCCCATCCTTAATTTCAAAGACAAACTGTGTTCCAGACCTGCGTGCGGAAGTTACAACAGCTGCAAGTGTTCCAACTGTGTAGATATTTGTGCCACGGAGGAGTTGGTTTATTGTTGTATTTGGTATGAACTTGAACTCGTTGCAGACTAGAGGTATGTTCTCTATGGCACTGTTGTTATTCAAGAGAAGAATGTAGTCGCAGTCTCCACGATCGTAAGTGGTCTTTGGTGCTATGGCAAATTGTTTTATGCTGACTCCTTTGGATGGCAGTAGCTTATGTTGATGTGCCTCAATCTGATGTCCAGTCACATTCAGTGTGATGGTCATTTCACCTTCTTTGTCGGTTAAATCTATGCATAGAAGCTCTTTGTTGTGCTCTTTGTTGAGTATTGTTTTGTATGCAACAACGACATCCCCATGAAACAAATTTCCAACCTTTGACGTTGACAGGGAAAATTTTAGTGGCGTTGATGGCGAATATTCCATTTTTGAAAATTTTGAAAAGGCAAATTTTTTGGCACGGGTCAGTGACCTGTTCGCCTAAAAATTACACTTTAATTTTTTTTAGGGGTCGGCTTCGCCTACCCTTGAAAAATATCCCCTATATAAACCTAGATTATTCGCCAGGTAGAACACTTCTACTTCAATAATGCGCGACAAGGGGGCAAGTTATGTAGGGTTTGTAGACAAGGAGATACTGCAATATTTACGCTGACAAATTATGGAGATCACAAGAAGAGGGCAGAGGATGCGACAAAGAAATGCATTGAGACAACCATAGTGAGATATTTGGAATTTGTTGACGCGCTCACTGAGGTCTGTTGACGCGTTCAATAAGGTTTTCGTCTTGACAACACGTGTCAAGTTGCTAGTGATTTTGATGTGCGTCAACACGGTTGTTTGACGCTCTTTGTTCAAAGGTTTATTGATGTGTGACATGGAGATTTTTTTCGGAGGCTGCAGTGCGACAGGAATTTTGCTGTCGCCCGAAAATGAAATGTGCGTCAATGCTTTTGTTGACGCGCGAAGCAAAATCTAGATCGAAAGCATCTGCAGCCTTCTGTGTAGCACTTGACAATCAGGTGAAATTTTTTCATACAACCCCCAAAAAATTTCGCCTTCCTGCGAAACCGGTTCTTTGGGGATATTCGCCAGGTATAATTTCCAAGAGGTCTCTTAAAATGAACCCTGCTGTTGAGGTCGTCGATAGATGTCGGTGCACATGGAACTGTTTCTTGCCTGCAAAACATAATGTAAACTGATTAATCACACAATAGGATGTAAAGAAATGCTAGACAAGATATTTGGAATTTCTTACCTCTTTGTTTGGTTTTGTGGTTGTTCGTTTGCAGAAATGGTTTCCAAGCTTCTCTTCATCTTGTTCTTGTAGCAACAATACAAGGGAGAAAATGAAATTTCGCAAGTGTAGATGAAAGATTAGAGTACAATATGTTTGCAAAATAAAATGAAAGGAATCGATTGATATTTAAAGGATTTTTTTTTTAAGATAAATAGTTCGATATTGATATAATTTGTGCAATGGAATACAAATAGGGAAGCACTGTATTGGAGTGATCAAAAGAAAGAAAGAAATTACAGTAATGTTTTTTTTGGTTTTTAAATAATTAAAAAAAAAAAACATATGCGATACCTTAAGTGAATATTGGTGCCCTTTTGTTTAAAATGGTGTGTAAGCTTCAAATGCTTTCAATTTCCCTGGAAGCACAATCGAAATGATGAAAGTTAGTAATATGAAATCGAAGGTTTTGAGTTAATCAAAGTGATTGAGGGAGAAGCATTGAAATTGTGTCGTATGGAAGTATATTGGTTGTGTCGTACCTTGTAATTTGTAAGCAGAACAAAACATTGAATCCGTGAAAAATCTATGTAAGAGTCATGACACTTTATATGTCGAAAATGTGTAAGTGGTGAATGTTTTTCCCCATATTTGTGTTTACTGTTCCAGTTCCAACTAGAAGGTTATATTGCGTTGCAGAAACTAGCCGTATGCAGTTTGGAAAAAGTAGCATCATGTCAAGCATGAAACAATTGCACTCATGGTGGTTGGAGACAACTGGAAGTGCATTCTAAGAACATTGTGAAGAGCAAGGAGCGAGCTTTTTTGTTTCTTATTTTACACAATCAGATCAAATAGAAGATTTCCGTGAAACGTAATGGTTGCTGCAAGAAGGAAAAAGTTTGAGCATCAGTAATGGTCAAAGTGCCATAGGGTGATATAGTATTTGTACAATGTAACAATAGTAGAAGATATTATTGGACTGTTAAACGATGGAGTTTTTTTGTATTGCTACAAAAAAGGTCTGATAACAAGTTTTTTTTTAACACCTTGAGTATATGTACAGATTTAATGTTGATTTAATGTTGTTCTTCATAAAGTGATGATAGTTGATACGGTGGAAAATAGCAAAATAGTTCTTGTGAAAGTAAGAGTGGGTAAAACACTAGTATATGCGGGAAAATTGTATGGAAGCTTGGAGTTGCATAGGTTGAATTCGGATAAAAAAATGTTTTAGATGTCCATGTCAAGTGTGAGGAATATGGCAGAATGGTCAGTCCAGTAAACGTGTCTTTGAAATATTTTGCTGGAGGCATTGGTATTTGACCATATGTGGTCGATTTGTTTTTTAGTGAATGGATTTTGTTCAGCAATGCAAAAATGCAAGTTGTAATTGGACATGTGTTGATTTAAATGCTTTGTGGTAGTATTTTGTTTTTGCATATCGATATTGAAGTCTCCAAATATGTATGTGCATTGTTTTTGAGATGTGCTTGACAAAGCTTGATCGATAATTGCAAGGATATTCTGAAGTGTCGCATTTGGACTTGCATAGAGATTTATAATTGTCAATTCTTGCCCATGAACATGGACAACTGCCAGCAAAGCCTCTACTTTTGGAACATGAAGTTGTATCATGTGGAGGAATGGTATATGGATTTTAGTGGAAATCATTAAGCCATGCACATGATATGTGTGTATGTGATGAAAGTTTGGAAGCAGAATGTGTGCATCGCTATTAGACAAGTGTGTTTCTTGAAAGCATATAATGTCAGATTGCATTAAGCTAAAGTCATGCATGACATCCTGTGCATGAGCCTGAAGGCTCCGGGTATTCAAAGAACAAAATAAAGTGCAATGCTGGATATCGGCCAAGAAGAATTCATTTTGAAGTTGCCATTGCGCTTGTGATTCAAGGCGTTCCATTTCAAGTGCAACTTGTTTTCTTACGTTGAAGTTTTTGTTTGTCAATGGTTGTAGCAAATACATGTTCTCTATAGTCTTGACACGCGATAGGGCTGTGTAAGTCAATCCATGTCTCGTGACTCCAACAGGGCTAAAGGCAAGTCCGTCTATTGTAAGTCCTTGAGCTCTATGTATTGTGCGTGCACATGCAATCTGGACTGGAAATTGGCTTCGAACTGTTAAAGTTATTTTATTCGGTGAGTGTTGTAAAGGCCTTGCAATCCTTAAAATAGGGACAGATTGGGGGTCAATGTGAGCAGGGCGCAAGTGTGTGTGTTTAGCGATTTGATGTTGTCCAATGCTTAAATCATTGAATCGGATCCATATGATGTCTTGATTTTTTGTGGTTGTGTAAGCATCGAAAGTCCCATCTGAGCCGTTGACCAATCCATCTTGGATATCATAGTTACCAGCAAAGAGTTCAACCAAGATGCCTTTTTTAAAAACAATGGTCTTAGGAAGGCAAATTGTCTTTGAATAAGCCCTTGTTTCATCGTACATTGAATCTTGTTCGTCAATTGCATCGATGACAATTTCTTTTCCAGGCATTTGTAAAAGCATTTTCTTGTTGTGGTTATTGACATCCGTGTTTTTGTAAAAAAGGTATGGAAAAGCAGGATCATTCGGTGGTGGTCTATGACATATATTGTTGAGGTACGAAATGTCAGAATATGTGTGTGAGCATGTTCGGATTCTATTGAGGATCGAAACAAAGAGTTGGTCCTTTTGTCTGATTGTTTCAGTCAATTCATATACCTTGACCTTGTTACACCAAAAATCATATGGAATTGGTTGTTTGTCTATATGAGGTGTTTCGAATACAAAGCAGTCATTGACAGGTTGGGCCTGGTAGAAATCACCACAAAAGACCATGTCAATGTTCCCAAAGTTCATTGTGGGCATTTGTTTTATATCCTTGAGTCTGTTATCAGTGTGATACAACAATTGGCCACCGACAAGCGATATTTCATCTATGAAGACAAGTTGTAATTGTTGATAGTGTTTTGACAGTGTATCTAGTCGTTCAGCACCCAATGGCAGTAGGTGAGACTTGTTAAACGACAATAAAAGTGCTGAATGAAATGTTGTTCCACCTGCATTGTAAGCAGCTTTTCCTGTGAATGCCAGAATAAGACCTTTTGGTTTTAATGGATCGCTTTTGGTAGAATTATTATAGATACGAATCAAAGTTTCAAAGATCATTTTAGCAGTGAATGTTTTTCCTGTTCCTGCACCTCCTGTGAGGAAAAGATACAAAGGAGTTGTAGGATCAATATGTTTTTTGAGTGCAACATCCTTTACGATTTCTTGTTGTTTTTTGTTTAACATTCTCATTTTTTGGTAATATATTGTGTTTTCAGAGATGAATGGATGTTTTCTGATTTCAAACATTTTAGTTTTCCTTTTGGGTGCTAACGAATTACATAAAGGAAGATCTAGATGTATGTCATATTTTTCAATGACTTGTTCAGTTTGTTGTTGGAAAGACGATGTTGTTGAAGCATTGTTTGCTTCTTTTTTTATGTCTTTAAGAGCTGTATCTATGTCACCTCATGTGGTGCCGATATCGTGAACAATTTTTTTCTCATTTTGTCTTATTGTTTTTTGATGAAGCAAGTATGCATCTTGCCATGTTAGGTTTCCATGTTTAAGGTTGTCCTCGTTTATTTGGAATGGAACATATAACAGAAGCTTCTCTCGACAATAATTCTCTTTGTCGACATGTTTGTTGTAGTTGACAAATCAGATTACACGCTCTTTTTCTTTTCTATGGATCGGTTTCCCCTTTGTATTGTATCCAGAAACAAAATCGGCGAGGCAAATGTCGGCAATTACTTGTGGTCGTGCAAGGTAATGGTCTATGACAGATTGGCACATAATGTTTTCGGAGTTGTCAGGTTCCTGGTCCAATTTTTTTGGATGCTTCAAAATAAATGTGCGGTCTTCAGAACAAGATGTGTTTATGAATGTGCACTTCCTTGAGCTGCCATTCAAGGGTATTGACAAGACAATGTGTGCTGCTTGTTGTGCAGACATTTGCTGTGAATTGAGCATTTCATTGGCTAATCTTTGAATCATCTGAAACTGCGTCAATACGTGATGTGTGGTGCTCTTTACGTATTCTTTTGAATGCTTTTGTAGTTGATCTGTCAATTTTTGTCATGTATGAACTGACATATGTTGCAGCTGCATATGCATTAAGGACAAATTGTGCATCTGTGTTTGCCTTCCATATTGGTGGCATTTTTTTTGAAAACGTGTTGTTCCATACTTGTGATGGTTTTCTTTGTAGAAATAGTGTTGGTCTTTTGATAGTGCTTCGAATAGCTTGTATGTATTCGGATTCGTCCATGTTCAATTCATGCAGAAACATATCAATTGAAAACAAGTTGTCATATCGTTTTTTTGATAGAATAGAGAAAATATGTTTTGCATTTTCAGATGCCAACGGACAAGTGGTTTCTTGCGGTTCGAGTATTTCTGTATGTTTCATTGGAGGTTGAGGGAAATTGTATCTGCAATTTGTTTTTTTTACCTTTTTTGCAACTTTCCGTATGGCGATGTTCATGCAATTTTGCTATACTAGGGCCAAAAGATTCTGTGTCACAAGTTATGTAGGTGTCGACAAAGCATGAAATGGAGGAGTTTGTGTCTTTTCCATATATAGGTGCATCTTTTGTCCATATCAACCAATGGCTATGAGCATTACCACGGCTTTGAAATTCAGTAACCCAGAAATAGTCAACAATGTCTCCGAAGAATGTATTATCGTTACACAACAATTTCTTGAGTGCATTTAGTCGATGTTTATAGTAGCGAGTACATGTGATTGGATCTTGTTTGATGAAAAAGTTTTTGTCATTTCGATCATCAGGTTGCGGTTTTCCAAAAGGATAAATTTGTGTGTGTTGGTCATATAGGTTCGATAGAGCTACTGTAAGAGGCTCCCAACAATGCTCAACACTTGAAAAGGTCAAAAAAAAAGTTGGGGGACCTAGTTGTCGTATCATGGCAAAAACATTTTTCTTTACTTGTTGCATGTAGTCTGGCGAAATCCATATTTTTTTGAAGTCAATATATCCAATATCAGATTTCAATATTTTTTCTAGGTTGGGTTTGTATTTGACATCTTTTGCCAAAAGTTTTCTTCCCTTTAGTTGTCCTTTTCGAATCCGAACCCAAATGCATGCTCGAACTTGGCCAATAATGATCTTAATTGCTTTGAAAAACAAGTTGGTTATATGATATGCAAACCTTCGATCAATATTCAAGACCTCCCATTGTGCAATTTTATGAGAAGAAATCGACTTCACGGCATTTGTGTGACGAGGTTCACCAAAAAAAAGAGTGGGAAAGTTCATTTCCTCTGAATATTTATCTTGGAACATTCCAAGTGGACGGTGTCCCTCTGCAGGAGCAATTTGTATCAGCTTATCCTGAAGGTCAACTATGCAATTTGCATGCGTAAATCCATGCACCAAAGTATCGCCGCTATACTCGTTGTCGCTGTCTACATCCATGATTGTATTGCTTGAATTTGTTTCATTGTCAGAATCTTCATCAGTAAGCATTGGGAGGAAATGATTCCATTCTTTATTTACAAGTACTTTTTCCATTTGATACAAAGTAATTTTGCAAAGCCGTTGCAATGCCACCATGACGACATTTGGACGTACGTTTCCTGAATGAAAGGCATTTTTGTATTGCAAACGTTGTTTGAGCTCAACAACAATAGTTTTTGTTTCTTCCAGACATCTCGGCAATGCTTTTTGTATTATATCCACATTTGAAGGCACGTTGATTATGGTTCCCTTTAAGGTATATTGCGGTTTTTTGTACGTACAATGTCTTATTTGTGCGAAAGCTATTCTCATAGCAACTAGCCGTTCTTCGAGATCAGTAAGTACTGCTACAGGAGGAAGCACAGAGTTCAATTCTATGCGAGAAGGTGATGCAAATTTTGGCAAGGTTTTATTTCGTAAGCATTTATAGCATTTGCGACATATTGTTTTGTCTTCTTTTAGTTGTTCACCTTCAGATAAACTAAAATACATTTTTTTTACTGGATCTCCAAACACAACCATGTTGGATTTAAAGTTCAATTGATTGCAGATTGGACAACCATGTATTGGTGTATCGTTAATTTGTTTTTTGAATGTTCCTATACAAATATTAGATTTCGATTTGTCATTTGCATTCTTGCGAATTTCAATTTTAACATGGCGAAGCCGAATTCTACAGCGGGTAGCTACTATAATTTTTTGGTTAGTGGATTCTTTTGAAGTTTGCAAGCGTGTGTTGTTTTTCTTGCTTCGTATTTCATGTTTGACCTTGCGCAAAGACTTGTTTGACTGCTTTCTTTGTGTTTTTTCACGTAATAAGGAATTAGGAGGAATTGATGGTGTTGACGATGCTTGAATCAAACCTTCATAATGAGAATGCCCTTCATTTGAGAAAAAGTATAAAATATTGTATGTTGTTGTTGGTTGTGATACGCCAGAATATAATTGCACAACACTCATGGTCTTTGCATCCCACACTTGTATTGTTACATTGAAAATGATTGACAACCATTGTAAGCAAAATTGATTGCCTTCAATTTTTCCTTCGTTATAGGGAAAGGCCATTTTTATAATAAAGCTTTGCCAATTTGCAATGTGCGGTATGCTTTTGATGACATTAATGTCAAGGTAATTGTGCAAGCAAGACATTGCATCCACACTTTGACTTAAATATGCATTGCAAAAAGATTGTGCAACATATCGCCTTAGACAATGAACGTCGAACTCTTGACTATGTAATTCAGAAATAGAATTAAACAAGCTTTCACCGCAGCCCATAGTAGTAGACTTTATTCTGATGAGGCCTGCAGTTTTCAGAGAATGATCTAGATTGTTCCAATTGGCTGTAAGTGCAGCACACGAGTTTGAAACTGTGTTTTTTTCAACTGCAAGAATGCAATCAGGTTTTTTTTTCCAGTACAAGGGTTCATAATGGCCGCAAACGGGATTGGCATCATGGAACAACACACAGAATGGAAGCATATGGTTTTGTGCATTGAATCGGAAATAATTATTACCTTTTGTCTTTGACCAAACCCATGTTATATTAAGCCATTTTTCCAACCTGTTTATGCAAAAGTTGTCCCCCCATAGACCCATTTCAGTTGTGTTTGCAACAGGCATTGTCGAAAGTTTCATTCGACGAAAATATGTTTCCGCATCATGAACACGATGCAAAGTGTAAAGTGCATCAGGATCTAGTTCTAGCTGGAGCGATTGCAAGGCATCTGCATCTCCTCTATGCAAGCAATGCAAGAAGTGGTCTATGATTCCATTGCGAAGTTCGAAGGAGCTATAATGAAAATGTAACAAGACAACAAATGTATCGAATAGGCAATCACCTACGTTATACCTGAATGCATCGTCTCTAAAAAGGCTATGGTTTCTCAACACAACGTCAATGTGAACATGTTTGTTTTTTGCAGGCACATAATCGTCAACAGCAATGCAGCTGGCAGCCATTTTTTTTTGTTTTTTTTATGTATAATTTTTTCCACAGTCTAGCTACGTAGAAAAATAGAAAACAAACAAAGAAAAGCTTTAGTAACATCAACGAGAATGCGATAATATGGCATCCTAGCACCCCGTGCACATGTGTCCAACCTCGCAAGAGATATGGAGCCACAAGTCAAAACAGGTCAACAGTTTGTTCCGCTGAATTGCTTGTGTATGCTTCCACCTGCGAAAAAGAAATGAAGAGATCAAAATTGCTCCTTTCGAGAGGTGTTTAAAAAATTGAAGAGCACAAATGATCGATATATAGCTGCCATAATTTACATATTGCAACAACAAACTCTTTGTTTTCAACCATCTGTAATGTTTTTGAGACACAAATAGCTCTAACTTTTTATGGTATCCTTCTTTTCCATAATACGCAGCATAAACTAGTAGGTCTGTTTCTTTGGCTTTTTCTATTACCTTAAGGTCTTCATGTGTATCTATGGAGGGATTTTTTGTTCAAGAATCAGAACATCCCCTGTTTGACTGCAACACATGCATTGGTAGGAGGTTTGAATGTCTACTCAAATCTTACATTGCTTTTAAGACTGGGTGCTCTGATTCTTGTACGACCTTCTTTGAACCTTGCAAATCTTTGACATGTGACAGAGTTCAATTACTCAAAGCAAACTTCTTCATTCACTTGTTCCATTGTGTAAAACAAGGCTCTCAAGACATAAGGCTCTGATTGCAGCCACTGCTAAAACAACCTTGAAAGGAGGAATAAAAATAAATTATAGAAAATAAAAAAATGACTTCAACATAATTAACAAATAGGAAGGGATTTATTAAGATGGACGATATCACTGAGATGAGCATGAAGATAGTCATAGTTCAATTGATCCTCTGAAGCTGAAGTATGATGATGTGGTGAGATTTTATTTTTCTTTAATACAAACATGGCATGGTGTTGATATGGTAATTTTGTGAAAATAGTTGATAGGCATCCAATGGGTGCAGAGGAGTCCACAGACTGTGATCACATATAGCAGATGTTAGTTTTCATATTACACTAGGTGCAAGTGTGTGTTATTTGAAATCAGAGATGAGATGTCATCACAGATAGTTATTTAAGTACTTGGACACACTTGATCAGTCGACAATCCTTTTTTTTAGGTGTTTACATAGCTTAGAAAAGAACTCGGTACGGAAAATGTTTCAAAATTGTATATAAATAAATAGCCTATAATAACTCTATGCGGAGAAGGCACTGCGAATAGCAAGTTAAAGGCTTGAATACACAAGGGTCTTCCACTTGGATAAATTTGAAACTGTTATTGTAGCGAGGAAGAAAATCTGACTGGTATATTGTTGACAGCTGCTGCCATTGTGGAATCGATTAGTTACAGAAATGGGTTTTCCAAGAAATAGATAATGCAGAAAAGGGTATTTGTTGAGACGAATATTGGAGAAACAGGTATTTGAATTCACTGATTCGAAATAGAGAAGTAGTTTGGACATAATTCAAGGAGAACCAGGTCAATGATCTTACCCGTGCAAGCCTCAATCTATGAATAGACAATGTGATTTGCAAGGGAATATAGTCTTACTGTTTCCATTTGTTTCTAAACAAATTTAAAGAATCTTATGCTTTTGGTATAGTCTTCAATGAAGGATTACAAAAGAGGACCTGAATGAGGAATATATATACAAATGGAGAAAAAACATGAAAATATGTACAGGTTTCGATGAAGAAATTGGTGTTTAAGCTTCCCTCGAATCAAGGCTCGTGGAGTTGTTATGTAATGACTATGTGAAGGTGTTTAAGCCTACATTTGTTGATCATATATATTTATTATGTGGTCCTGTCGTTGTTTTTTCTACTTGCCACTGAAAAAAAACCTTATGCAAAAGACCACATGCGGTTAGATTAGTGAATGTGTGTGTTGTAAGGGAGCAAACCATTGGTTAATAAAGTGTTTGTCACCCTAGGGGCTTCAAGCAAAGGATTTGACTCGGACAAGAGTGATCGGGTAAAGTTGTAGCAATAATTTACTGTAATGTTTTGTTTGAAACTTCAAGAAAATATGACAACTGGTGAACTCTTTATTTAAATTCACATATCTGATTTATGTACTGAGTTCGGAACTCCAAATCTTGAAGACCCTAAATTCGTGAAGGAAAAATAACAGAAGTGAAAAAGCATAGAGGCTTACTTGTTTTAAGTAATTATGTACCAGAAAAAAACTATAGTTTCTGTTAAAATATTAGTTGCCTTCAAATTTTGAATCTCCCAAAGGTTTTTAAAAACCGTACACAATGAAAGGCTGTAAATTTTGAAAACCGTAAGTTTTATGAAGTGGTTTATATAAAAAAATAATTCCTATTGATATATATATATATATACCGGAAAGAGCTAAGCCGTCAGCAAATTTTGATTTGACAGGCACAAATAATTTGAAATTCCACCCCTCGATCCGCCAAAAGCTGTTGAGACCCATTTGAATTTTCAAGCGCATGGAATTACGATTTTGGCGGTGCTAATACTATCTAAAGTATGGAATAAATGGGAATAACTCAATTAATGTACGACCAAAATATACTAATCTGAGACTAAAACCTAACCCCCCATAGCACATTAACCATACAGAAAACTATTTAGAAACAGACATAAAATTATACAAGTAAAACGACAAATTAAGGAGATAATAGAGGTCAAAATTGCGAACCTAGCACATATCTTTAACAGTACATAGTCCGTGATTATGAACAGTAAATCAAATAATCACACAGTGCTAAAGAAGACTACTACTAACTAGCCTTGTGCATCTACTTCTACGGCCACATTAAAATATTCAGTAAATCATGAACGAAATATCAAAAACTATCTACTCTGAATTGACCCACAATAAGGATAAAAAAGTACAGTCTCTGCCCCAGTTCTGTAGGACATTAGGATAAAAAAGTACAATCTCTGCCCCACTCTGCCCCAGCTCTGTAATAGTACTAAAAATACAAAATTAGTTTTAAGTACAATTACTACAAGTAATTTTGTTTAATTTTATGTTATATACTGACAAAATCTTGAAAGGACATTAGTATAAAAAAAGTTCAGACTCTGCCCCACTCTGCCCCAGCTTTGTAATAGTACTGAAAATACAAAATTAGTAATAAGTACAATTACTACAACTAATTTTGTTTAATTTAATGTTATATACTGACATAATCTTGAATCAAAACCAGAGAAATTGCTCATTAAATATGTTCTCACCAACAAGCCATAAAATCCAGCATATAATAAATTTAAACATTAAAATATACCAGAATCTACTCTGTATCAACTCGCATAAGGCTAAAAATGACTACTGACCGTGTGTCCCAGCTTTGTAGAGACATAGGGATAAAAATAAAAACTTTCCCCAGCTCTGTAATAGTACAGAAAATGCCTAATCAGTAATAAAAATATTTACTATCACTAATTTTGTTCATTTTTTTTTACTGACAAAAACTTGAACAGAAACCAGAGCAATTGCTCATTACATATGTTCCCAACAACAAGACATAAATTCCAGCATAAAATAAGTTGAAACAACCAAAACTGTTGGTATAGGAAAAGCAAGAAATGTCACAAAATATCCAGCCATAAAATGTTAGACTGAGTGCATTTATTTGCAAAGCACAATAAAACCAGATATTGATAACACAAGGCAAATAATCTTCTCTATCTTAAACTTGTAAAAAACAGAGCCCTAAAACAAGATGCAGGGCATATATTCAGAACCAGACATTTGACAGCACAATAAAACCAAATAATACTAATACAAGCAATGTAATCTTCTCATTCTTTGAATTCTTAAAACACAGCCCTACGCAAGATGCTAGCATTGTTATCATAGTGCTTTGATAGAAACTCATTCCTTAACAAGAAAAAGATAAAATAGAAAAAGTAAACTTGGATCGATATTAGTCACAAAGAAAGTTCTAGACTGATTTTCAGTCTGTTGGATGTAAATTTTAATTGCACACATTAACGGTCCTCAGCATGCACCCAAATAATCTCCCTATCTTCCACAAATATTTTTCATTTTGAGATGAAACTACTTAAAGATGACGGTATTATTATATCACTAAGTTCCATCCTAGAATCCTCGAAGGATTATCAAACCAACATTTGAACACAATCTTAACCCATTCAGACGCAGCACCAATGGCTTCAATCTGGCTTACAATCTTGAGAGCTATGGTTCAATTTTTAAATCATCTTGAATCCCTTTATTTGTAGTGTTAGGATTTTCCATTTAATTGGTAGCCAGGATAGTAAATTGTTCATCTAGTACATTTTAGGTGGACTTGATGGTTAAGACGTGTACTCTAGAGTATTCGTCACAGGTTCAAAATTAGAAAGGAGTAGGGTTTTACACATTGCTAAACAATATATACAATAAAATGGAAAGCAATCTCCATGTGTTGCTATTCCACGAGGGATTCCTCATACACCAAATTGGAGTCTCACTTGTCAGTGCCCTAAAAAACATATCAAAGAAACCTGGGTACCTTTTTAACAGACATTATTGTTGCATTGAATATCTAATCAGCTTATGAAGTATATCATAAGCTCTCATCAGTAAATTTTCATATTTAACAAAGTTGCAGAAAGTTGTGGAATGCATACCAATAGAATGCCCAAATAAAAGAAATCATTATTCTACAAAATATAACCAAACTCACAGAATATGCTCACCTCTTTAATACAAGCTGCATCGTTGTTTGTTTTAACTTTCATTGGTAAGAAAAAATGTGTATTTCCCACAAGAAGCATTCATACAGGGGAATAAATCATTCACATTCTGAATAATACAATATAGAACCCAACTAATTCCTCGTCTTATGCAAAAACAGAAACTAAAATGTGAGTTGGCACTGAAGCACCGGTTACAGGAAAACATGCAATGCATGAAATAAGTGACAACTTGCAGAAACTCCTTAAAATTTACAATCCTCCAAGAGAACAATCTTCGGAACACAGTTGCACTGTTATACAGCTGAAATGAAATAATGACTACACTATAACTGTAGAATTTGATGAGATCAAAGAAAATGGACATCATATTGTTCTGAAACCACTTACCAGTCTAGTTAGGACCTTCAATCGGGAACCATATTTTTCATGTGTTTTAGCTAGTGGGTATGCGAGATCTATTACCCCACATTGCACCCATAAATTTGTGCAACCCCAATCACAACATTCCTTGGCTCAAGTCTCATATTAATCGAAACAAAAATTAATTGGAAAAAAGGTGGGCAAAGACTCTATACTAGGACTAAGATTCTACCCGCTTTTTTGCATTACTTGGGCTTTTTTATTGATTTACCGTGTAACATCAAATACAAGAAAATAAATATTGATAAAAAAAAACTAAAGTCTGCACATCATATCCATTTTAGAAATATGTCCACTGTAATACATTATCGGTTGATTAAAATTGTTTGTTTATACCGGCTCGACTGGTAAAGCAAGTTGTTCGGACACCCACATCGCTATTACTTGCCCATCCCCCTCCTGAATCGTAGCCAATACATGTATTTTTTTTGCAAAAAAGAAAAAGCAGCAGACAGAAGCGTCACAGCCATACAATGGAAATGCATTACAATGTCAAGTTTCAGGGTTCTCAAATTAACAAGATCCGCAATCAAAACATCGCAATTGCAAAAACAAGGAAAGCTCTCAAATTTCTCACCTTTACAATTGATGGACAGAGAGCTATGCCCCCCAGAGCAGGTAAACAGAATGAGTGCAGCAATCATCCTCTTTAATGTTGTCAGCTGCAATGCCCAGGCTATGGAAGGGCTTGAAACTCTTGCAATTGCACCTTACAAAGAATAATGGACAAGAAAACATGATTTATTTGAGAATAGACACAGTGCAAATAACTTGCAAAGCAAAAATGCAGTGATGGGAAACACGATTTCTACTGTGACAGGTGAGAAAATTGAGAACATGCACAAAGAATGCAGACAGTCGAGGAACAGGTTACAAGAAATGGCTCGGCAGGAAGTGACAGGAAAACCTTTTGTTCGATAACTCTGCAGACAAACTGGAGCAAATGAATCAATGTGACAGTAATTACATTCAGTAATTGCAGGTGCTTGCATAATCTATACTCTGATTTTTTTAAAATGGAATAATTAATGTTTACTGTCAGGATTGTTAAATGTTTGCATTCAATGTTTACTGTGACATAATTTCTGATGTTGAAACTATAGGAAATCAAAAATTTGGAAATTCTTGATTTATTTAATCAAAAAATACTGATATGGTTATAAATTTGTTTCAGCCAATCAGAATATTAAATCAATGTTTTTAAAAAATTCAGATAAATATATATTTTTAGAAAACTATATATGCAACATGTGAAATGACAGATGGATTCTTGTCATTGGTCTACAGAGATAATGAGAATAGTTTTTTTGATGCCTTAATAATCTGCCTACGAAATAATTTTATATGATATATTTATTATATATTTAACTATTTGTATAATAAATAAACAAAAATGATTTAATAAATTACTAATAAGAATTTATAGATAATTATTAATTATGATTAAAATATTATGTAATAGATTAATTAATATAATATTATACTATTTATTTATATAATAATATATGGGTAGTAAATGACATGTATTATATTTGAATGGCATATTAGATATTTTAATTAAATTATTTACAAGTATTTAATCTTTTTACAATAAATAATTATATATATTTAGTAAATTAAATATATTAATTTATTGATAGTATTAATAGTGGATTCTATGTATAATTTATTTATATACTTAAAATGTAATATATTAATGTATTAAATGTTATTAATTAATTTGTAGGTATTTAACTTTTTTTCCCAGTAAATAAAAGAAATCATTAGCAAATTATATAATATAATTAATTGATAGTTATTGTTTATGGTTTATATATTAAACCTTATGGATTATATATGATTAGATATTTTTTATTTAATATAATAAATTTACAATATTAATTAATATATTGTGAATGAGATGATAGTTATAAAGTAAGGTTAAATTGTATAAATAACTTTTTATTTATTAAAATTTATATTTATATTTATTTATTATAAAATTTTAGCAAATTAAATAATATTCATTAATTTATAATATTATATTATTAAATTATAAATTATAAATAATATTTATTTAAATTTCAATTATTAATTATGATATATGGTTGATAAAATTTGTAAATATTTTTATGTATTATAATAAATGTAATAAATTATCATATGGTGAATAATAAATTTAGAATATTTATTATAATATATTATGAGTTTATAATTTAAATTATAAATTTGAATATAATAATTTTATAATTTATTATAAAAGATTTAATAGTTTAAAGAAAAAATACAATATAATAATACAATACAATAATTTTATAATATATTATAAATGATATAAGTAAAAATTTATATTAATTAAAAAATAAAAATAAAAATTATAATATAGTTTAAATTAATATTATAAATAAAATTGTATTTTTTTAATTTTTTATTATATACAAATATTTATCTATATAAATATAAAACAAATATATTTAATAAAATATTTTAAATCTATTAAATAATATTTAATTAAACTATACTATCAAATGTATTTAACTATTTCCTTTTATTATTCTTTTGTAAGGTAAGTCTTATATGATGTTTAAAAGATATAATTCTAACTATATAGAATAATTTATTTATCTATTATAGTTGTTTATGGTTGATATATATTAATAAAATAATATATAATTAGTATAATTACTAAATGTTATTAAATAATTATATTTATATTAATTAATTTACAAATTTATTATTGTATTTAAAGAATCACAGTATAAGATTTTTTCTGTAAAAAGTGGGTAGTATGAGAGCATGTTTCAAAACCATAAGCACAGTAGGTCATGCCTAAGAATACATCAAAACTACAATACATCATAAAGAATACTGAAGTCAAGTTGTTGCAGTAAAAATATCAACAAAGGGGGGAGGGGGAGAGAGGGGGGGGGGGGGGGGGTCGTGTCATTAGTCATCCAAGATTAGGAAGGTTTTTGCTAGTGTCAGACATCTCCCAACCTAAGCTTGAAAGGGTTCTTCATTTTTTAGAAATTTGCATGGGAGAAATGAGAAAAGCCATTTGGGGGAATTTATTTTACGGCGGTGAAGGTGGAGATGGTAGGCATCATGGGTGCATGTCTCTTTAGCCACATGTGAGCCCCAACAGAGCTGACAAATAGGTGGGGGGGTGTAACGCCCGCATTTTTCTCAACAAGAAAACACGATAAACCCGATAACAAAAAGTGAAAATTATGGATTTTTTTTTGAAAGGTAACGACAATAACATTCATCGGAATTAAATTAAATTCTTGATAATAGCATTCTATACATTTTTTGAGGTAGACTAAAATTCAAACAATGACCGATTAATATTGACTCCATTCCAAAACTCGAATCATGATTTAAATTTTCTTACTAAGCTTCAATATTTCAATAATATTTCTCATCTTGCTTTTAATTGCTCTATTCCATTAATCTCCTTTAAAATTATTATTTAAGGGCCATAAATAAATTTTAAATTAAATTAGACAAGAATACTAATTTTGCAATGTTAAAGACATGCATATTATTATTAGTTCATTATTTAAAAGGACAAGGTGCATAACTTAGTCTAACCCCTTAGGCCCCATTTAACATTACACACACCTCATTTTATTTATTTCATTCCCACCTAAATACCCCATCACTTAAGTGATGTAGGGTTCATCCTACACCATTGGATCTATTCTATCTGAGCCCTTAGATATTCTAGGTTGCACTAAATAAACCCTATAAATCCTTATGGGTTTTCTCATACTCCTTTCTTAACCTATCTTGTCATTTCTCTTGTTTGTTTTGCAGGTTAAGGAAGAAGGGAGGCCATGGAAGGAAGCTCAAGCTCTTGGGTGAATGCACACAAGAAGATGAACTAGTTTTAGCATCCCTCTCCTAGGGTTTGCTCTGTTTCCAAATATCATTTTACCCATTGTTTGTACTTCCTTTGAGAGATATTTCTCTTCCCTGGGTTATGGTTTTTTGCCCATTGTTCTTCTGGTTTTGGAAGAGGGAAATACAACATGAATCTTGATGTAGGCATGTGTATATACACAAAAATACAAATGTTTTATCAAACCCGAAAACTTCTTTTCTCTCTCTTTTTTCTTTTTTCCTTTTTTGTTTGATGATCTTATCTGAGTTGTGGGTATTTACCCATTTCATTCTGAGTAATACCAGAAATTTATTTATATTGCAGACCCAAAAAAATCACTCTGTGAATATACCATTTAAATATGTGATTATACATGTGTGTGTGTGTGTATTTATGTATTATTTAATATATTTCCTTGTCTTTTAATACCCATTTTAAATGATATTCGGTTACAAATACAATTTTATAAACATTAACTATGTATATAAATTAATATACATCTAATTCTATTTCATCTTCAATAATCCCGAAATTTCCTAAAGATTTACTGTATATATATATAAGTATATATAATACACATATACATATATATATATATATATTAAAAACTCATGGTCCTGGGAAGGAAGCATACACAGGCCGCATTACCAACTAGAGCCGACTAAAGTGTATTAGCCGCATTGAAAAAGACTATTTGGAGGGGTCGTAAAATTAATAATGGTAAGGATTTGGTTCGGTTGTATCCCCCCAACCTTAGAGTTGGGGTCATTTAATAAACATTTCCACATGGAGTTGTCCCCCCCACTTGGCCGACCACTACCACTTTCTTTCCTTTTTTAAAACTATTTACACATTTAAAACAAACTTCCTCCACCTTGGTAAATTTCAAAAGCCTTAAAAACAAAACTTAATTTAATATTTGTTTCCTCTTTTACAAATTACAACTATACGGTTCCCCCAAATTGGTCACTTTTCAAATATGTCCCACTTATACTAAATGATATTATATATATAATATATATATATATACTCGTATAAGTATATATTAATATTTTATGTTAATGTATATATATATATAATGCGTCTTATGTAATTAATATATGTATATTATTCGTATAGATTTTTAGTAAATTTAAATTCTTTTCTTTTGTTTTTTTTTCATATAAAACACAAAATTGCATATTAGTGTAATAAGATAACATTGGAGATTTGATGTTTATATGACTAAGAAATCAATTACACATGAGTATTAAAGTTACATTGGTTTTGGTTATTTGCCCATTTGTGAATAAACCATATCATTCAAATTTATTTGCATAATGATCTAAGGGTATATTTAACTGTAATTAAATTCATCTACTTGGAACAAATTTCTATTGTAATTACAAGGAGCTAGATTGTAGAATTGATTTATTTAATTCCTTCATGCACATTCACTTGGGTAAAAGAAGGTATGACACACATTTGAAAGCCTTTCTTTTATTTTTCATTTTCTCATTCAACGAAGTTGTCAATAATGCAAGAGAGTCCACATTTAGTTTCACCCAATAACACTAATCCTTTCAACGTATTTTTCATACAACTCCCAAGACAAAGTATAGATGTGAGGATCTTATTCTTTTTGTACAAACCAATACAAGTTTCACATTTTATTTGGACAAATCCAAGTCCCAATAACTCATTTGAAAAATCTAACCATTAACATACAATATTTCATTCAAGTCCCATTGGTAAAATTTATAAGTTGTAGGACTCATTAATAAAACAAGATGTAACTTCACGTACATCCTTCTCCATTCTCAAAAAAGGCACTATGAACCAATCTTCATTGAACTCCACCATCTTCATCATGAATCAAGAACACAACCAAATGGGGGAGTAGGCAACGCTCTCCACCCAACCAATATTCCAATGAGGGAGAGAAGCCTTCTTCCTCATTGGCCCCCGAGCCCCAACAAGGAAGTAATGAGGGTTATTTAGACAACCATGGGAAACTCAAAATGGCTTCCACATACACATTCAATCAAGACACTCAACACAAAAACACATTTCCAAAATTACAACAAAACCAACAAGTTTCCAAACACAAAGGCTTCATACTAAAGCCATGGAGGAGAAAGGAACATGGGGGTTCTTCTTATGCCTCCCAAGGGCTTGGGTGTCCACCTATGAGCCTCCAAAATTTTCATCACAATACACACAACACTCTTATGCCTCCCTCCAAGAAGATACACCACTCTTATGCCTCCCTCAAGAAATCAATTCACTCTTATGCCTCCCTCAAGATAATAACAAGATAAATACAAAACATATTTATCAACAAGGTGGACATCCCAACCCAACTCCCTCCTAAAATCCCAATAACATTTCTCTTATGCCTCCCTCAAATTTTACCCCCATTTCCATTTCTCCCACAACCTAAGAATCAAGTCTATTTCCAACAATCATAACCAATCTAACAATCAACATCTACACATAAGAGCACAACAAAATAACAAGGTAAGAACAAAGGTAGAGATCTACCTCACAAATGAAGAGTATCAATACACAACAAGCTCCAAGCCTTCCAAATTCCTAAGAAACCACCATCCACTCCAAGCTCCATTCTCAAGCAAGCTCTCCAAAATTACAAGCATTCCCCAAAATAAAAATGAGCAACCCCCCCAAATCCTCACACAAAATGAAATAAATAGAAAGGAGAGAGGGGGTGATGTGGCTCCATGTAGGATGCCACATCACTCACTCCTCCAACCCACATCACCAAGGTCAAACCCAAACCCCAAAGCATAATAAATTGGTGGTTGGGGAAAAGACTACCCTCTTACACACTCAACCTAACCCACACCCCTAAGGACAACAATTAAATACCCATGTAAGAAAAGTGCACATAATTTCTCTTTTCCTCCATAAAAACACAAAATAGGACCTAAAATAAGTCCCTCACATCATAGGCCTAGTGGGTGGGTCACTTTAAGGAGTGTGGGACAAGTTTTACTTGTCCCACAAGTCACCAAAATGGCCTAGAAAGTCAAAATCCGAATTTCACATGAGATATTGAGTACACACTACTTCAAACCAACTTAATTCATTCTCATCCCAACACATATTAAAGCTACCAACTCACATTTATTCCCCCCCCCTTTTGTCATATCCTAGTTAACACTAGTTAAACAATTTTAATTAACTTAAGAGGGGTGTTAAACAAAATAATAAAAGTGACTCCACATACTAAAAAATACAATACTAAAATTATAATAATAAAATCAACAAAAAAACAAACTTACCCAAGGTCACATATTGAGGTCACCCCCCAATGGGGACCTCCAAAAAACAACAACAATACACAACATACGAATACACGAGTTGCCATGGTGACCCTTGTTGCCAATACCCCACATTCCTTCGTTGTTGGTCTCCTATCCCCCGTAGTTTGTTGTGATATAATTTCCTGCAAAATCTAACAATACCTTTCTGGCCTTGTGGCCATATTAATGACGTCGAAATAATAAAACACATGCATGTATACATAACAATTTACATCATTGAATATCATAATTAAACCAATGTTAGAATCAAGTAATTCACCAATTGTTTAATTTTCTAACATTTCGATTATAACAATCCATCAATTTGCACTAAGATCACAACATCAACAATCATCTAGAAATATCTGTAATTCACGTCTAATACATCCATACAGTAGTAATAGTTAGAACATCGAATACTGATATAGGAATCAAGCATATAAATTTACTGCAATAGTCACATCATGTCACAAGTATAACATGTATGTACTGTCTATCCAATAAGTAAAATGAGTGTATCAATGTCCATCTAGAAATGTTTAATTTTTATTACGATATCAAGGTCTAGGGATCCAATAAAGAGTGACCAGAGACATAAACAATACAAAATAGTAATGACATCACAATCAGTCTGTAACAAGGTAACTATTCTAGATCATCATCATATCCTTAAATTCCCATCAAGGTCCACAATGTGACATAGAGTCAGGTAATAATAATAATAACCAAAACACAATAGAAATCATGATGTCCTGCACATTTTATTAGTATGCTAACTAGAATACAACAGTCATGTTTACGATTATAACAATTGGAATTGATAATCATGGTTCATTTAGTGTCGAAGAGGAAGTGGGCATTACATCCCCCTCCCCTTAGATTTGACTTCCTCCTGGAAGTCACGAGAAAGAGGTAGGGAAACAATGCAAAAAAATAGGGTCACACCCTTTGTGGAATTCATTTTCTTCAACAAGTGTGGGTCTACAGAACCCAAGTTTGGTCCAATGCAATTTAACAAGAAGAAGGGAGATTGTAATGGATGAGTTCTAAAATTTCTTCAAGTAAGGCTAAAAACATTTAATTCTATAGAGTAACTCTACGTGATCAACCAAGCTACAACACATAGCATCAAAACATGAAATGGTCAAAGGAGTCTCAAGAATAACCACCAAGTAAAGTAATAATAGGGAGAATTTCATGAACTGGATATGACCACATAGTTTCCCATGGATACAACATACTGCAATAACAAAAGTTAAGGCTTCCACTAAGGTTGAGTTATGCTTCAAAGTTCGTTATTTAGACAAGGCTAGCAAATATCAACCATGACCATCAATTTTGTATGAGAAACATGTCTACTCAAAGGTCTCACAATTTTGAGATCACACAAGATGAGGTTTAACAAGAAAGAAGGACCACTTAAATTAGAAAAACATTTACAATCAAGAAAACTATTCATGGGAAGCACTTATATAACTTGAGAGGGTACAATTAAATTTTCATGGTAATACTAAGCAAAGTCATGACCACAAGGTTTCTATAACTTGATTTTACACTTCAAAATTGAACACACAACGCTAACCTGATTTAGAAACGTAAAACATTTAGATAATATTTCCACTAGAAACTAACATACCAATACAAGAGGCACCATTCACTCTATAACACAATGGAATTTAGTTATCTTAACTCCTTCTCAAGCTCGAAATAACCATAAAGAGAGCACATGCATAAATCGTAACACCAAAGAGCACTCAAGGGAGCTAGAGAGAAGAACAAGTAATAAGAGAGGTCCAACTACAATCCAAAGTGCATCATACCAAAAGCAAGTAACAAGTTATGAAAATAACTTGCACTTTCCTTCCCAACTGAAAAAGGGGAAACAACAACAAGGTTTCACAAGCAAAAGAAGAAAAGAGGACTTCCCAAAGTTATTCATATCCTTAACATATGTTGCCTTAAACTTACAATCAACCTAGGTCACCAAGGAATAACTCAACACACAATGAGGTTGATTTTATTAAAAACTAGAGATAAGACCCAATCCTAAAATGCCACAAATCACACTTGCCGAGCTATGAGGCAACAAGGGTACGACGACCAAAACTCCTACAAGGGAAAAGCACATATGTCTATGAACAAGGGAGTACTACGCAATTAGAACACATCACTAACAACAAGGTGTTTCACAATTCCAGGTAGGTGGCAGAACTAAAGGTTCAATTATACATTACACTCAATACACATAAATCTTACTCATTTTATAAACCAACTATTAAGTCAAAAGTTATAATTTTTCTTGCTAAGAGAAATCCTTATGAGTTTTATTAATTAATACTTCCTCCTATTATGACATCACAAATTTGTGTTATAAGGAGCACCACTAGGGTTGGCATGATATCTCACCATTCTGTATAGGTGGAAATTTATTTATTTATATATTTTACTTCTATGGAAGGTAGATGGACAAAGTTTCCTTTCTATTCTTCTACATAGTTTTATTTCTTCTATTAATCTACCAAGGTTATAGACAAGGACCATTTTCCTTTTTCTAATGTTCCAGTTTATTTGTTAAGTTTCAAGGTCAAATCTCCTCAATTATAGTTTTATATGTTTTTGGGTGAGTCATCTTATCAATTAAATTTTAATGGGAAGGAAGAGTCAAACATATCACATTATTACTTTTAGGGGAGAGAGAGATAAATCAACATATCACATTTTTAATTCTAAAGGAACAAGAGACATTCAACATAACAAACACATCATTAATTTTGTAAGAACTAGGAATCTATCAACCAACATGTATCACACCAATATTTCAAGGGTTTACCAAATAATTACAAGCATAATTAAACATTCCTAGTGGTTCTCTATACAAGTCTCAAAAGAAGTTACAAGGAAGACCCATTAAAGAGGCATATTTACTTTTACGAATTTATGAGGTTTAACAATGTTTGTTGTTTAGGCTCAAACATTTTACTCACATAATAAGACAAGGAAAGTTTTCAAATCAACACCCATATTTCCACAAGATACCACCAACCAAGCAACAAGATGACAATGAAAATTTTACTCCAAGGACACCACATTCCCATTAGAAGACATCAAATGCAAGAGGACAATCAACTAATCTATCCAAACATGGACTCTATGACCAAGAGTTATAGTTTTAAAAGAAGAAGCACAATATAAGCACCACCGAGATTAAAATATTAAGATCTACCAAACTAACATCTCTAAGAGTAAGGTCCAAAAGACCCAACAACATCCATAAGTGTCTCCTAATCCAAAGATTAATAGGTCATAAAGTTTTATTCATAACAATCTAAAAGGTTAAGACAAGGGTAGACTTATTTATAGGTCAACGAGAGAAAAAAAAACAAGCACACTTAATTAATCACATTTCCTGGATGGGCATAAATCTAACCAAAATCACCAAGATACATACAATCCATCAGTCTATACTTTCTATAATGACACAAGGAAACCATGATAAAACTTAGCATGCCATCGTGGAACATCACTACCAAACAAACACTTATCCACTTAAAATATACAGTCAACCAAGAGTCAATCCGATCCTAACACAATCCATAAGCCCATAACCAAACACATCTACTCTGACGAGGATAAAAGATCTTACCAGGTTGTAAGAGAATCACCACCACCGCTATCAAGCTAGAAACTAGACTGCACTACACAACGAACTCTCCAAGATCCTAGACACACTCAAGGTTCCATCTTTCCAAAACCAAGGCATAACTTAAAGCACCTAAGAAGACATTCAAGGCACCTAGGGTGTACCCCCATACGACAAAATGTCACAATACAAACAATGTAGAACCAGCTCAACAACATGCAAGAAGGAATCACGTAACATTTAGCTAAGTAGCCAACAAGATAAACGAGCTCTGAGTCACCAGTCAAAGTAAAATCCAAGAAATATTGGCAATCAAGGAAAGTGGCTAAGTAGCCGCATTGCAATGTCTGAAAATTCTCACAAAAATATAAATAACTAAAAGAGCCTCAGAGCTTCTCAATCCAATCATAAAATAAGATGTTGGTCCTTGATAAAATAACACCAAGTTTACGAATATAAAATACAAAAGTCAACATCACAATCACTTTGCAGTCCCTTCATGGCCGCCAATAGGGGTACTATACCTCGAGCTCATTTCTAATAATGCATACACAAAACTGGATCAAATGCGACACCAAGACCTAATATCCACTTACTCACACGGGGATTAAGTCGCCAAAGCGGCAACCAAAACTAACTCGTCTAACCATTGAAGGAAAAAGGGGAGCTTTAGATGACTAAACAACTTCTAATTTACTCTGTTTAAACTCCCGAACACAACCACTAGCACTAGGCCACAAGAGTCACACCATTCAGTTTATCATTCCAACAAGGAAGAGTCTCAATGGATTTATCGCATCATATGACTAAATCAAGGTTTAGGACTCATCAAACAACATATTTTCAAGGGAACAAGTTCTGCTACACTAGAAGTTCACAAAAATATCAATTTAATTTAACATTTTAAGTTACCTGGGTTTGACAAAACGCCACTAGGCGAGTACAATAATTCAAACAAATTTATTATTTTATTATTATTTTAATTATGGAGGTTCAAATTTTGCTAACTAGTTTGCGGGTTTCAAAGTCGGCCCAGGGTCCAAGCGTTGAACCCACGGCTCTGATACCAAGTGTAACGCCCACATTTTTCTCAACAAGAAAACACGATAAACCCGATAACAAACAGTGAAAAATTATAGAATAATTTTTTTTGAAAGGTAACGACAAGGCATTCATCGGAATTTAATTAAATTCTTGATTAATAAGCGTTTTAAACAATTTTCGAGGCAGACTAAAATTCAAACAATGACCGATTAATATTGACTCCAATTCCAAAATTAATCATTGATTTAAATTTTCTTACTAAGCTTCAATATTTTAATAAATATTTCTCATTTGCTTTTAATTACTCTACTCCATTAATCTCCTTTAAAATTATTATTTAAGGGCCATAAATAAATTTTAAATTAAATTAGACAAGAATAATAATTTTGCAATGTTAAAGACATGCATATTATTATAAGTTCATTATTTAAAAGGACAAGGTGCACAACTTAGTCTAACCCCTTAAGCCCCATTTAACATTACACACATCATTTTATTTATTTCATTCCCACCTAAATACCCCATTACTTAAGTGATGTAGGGTTAATCCTACACCATTGTATCTATTCTATCTAAGCCCTTAGATCTAGGTTGCACTAAATAAACCATATAAATCCTTAAGGGTTTTCATATATTCATTTCTTAACCTATCTTCTCATTTCTCTTGTTTGTTTTGCAGGTTAAGAAAGAAGGGAAGCCATGGAAGGAAGCTCAAGCTCTTGGGTGAATGCACACAAGAAGATGAGCTAGTTTTAGCATCCCTCTCCTAGGGTTTGCTCTGTTTCCAAATATTTTTTACCCATTGTTTGTACTTCCTTTGAGAGATATTTCTCTTACCTGGGTTATGGTTTTTTTTTTTTTGCCCATTGTTATTCTGGTTTTGAAGAGGTAAATACAACATGAATCTTGATGTAGGCATGTGTATATACACAAAAATATTATGTTTTATAAACCCGAAAACTTCTTTATCTCTCTCTTTTTTTTTTTTCTTTTTTGTATGATGATCTTATATGAGTTGTGGGTATTTACCCATTTCATTATGAGTAATACAGAAATTTATTTATATTGCAGACCCAAATATATCACTGTGTGAATATACCATTTAAATATGTGATTATATATATACACATACACATTACATACACAAATATATATATATATATAATATATATACATGTAAATAAATAAATAATATTTTCCTTGTCTTTTAATACCCATTTTATGATATTCGGTAATACAAATACAATTTTATAAACATTAACTATGTATATAAATTAATATACATCTAATTCTATTTCATCTTAAATAATCTGAAAATTTCTTGAAGATTTTATATATATATAATATATATATATATATATATATATCATATATATATATATATATATATATATATATATATATTTATTAAAAACTCATGGTCCTGGGAAGGAAGCATACACAGGCCGCATTACCAACTAGAGCCGACTAAAAGTGTATTAGCCGAATTAAAAAAAACTATTTGGGGGGCCGCCAAATTAATAAAGGTAAGGATTTGGTTCGGTTGTATTATGGAGGCTTAGAGTTGGGGTCATTTAATAAACATTTCCCACATGGATTGGTCCCCCCCACTTGGCCGACCACTACCATTATTCTTTCCTTTTTAAAATTATTTATACATTTAAAACAAACTTCCTCCACCTTGGTAAATTTCAAAAGCCTTAAAAACAAAACTTAACATAATATTTGTTTCCTCTTTTACAAATTAAAACTATACGGTTCCCCCAAATTGGTACTTATCATATATGTCCCACTTATATAATATATATATAATATATATATATATATATATATATGTATATATATATATATTAATATTTCACATATATGGTATGTATATATTAATATTTTATGATAATGTATATATATTATTATTGTAAATTAGAATATAATCTTACATATTATTAATATATAAAAATCTAATATATATTAATAATGGGTCTTATGTAATTAATATTTTTATTTGTATAGAAGGAAATTTAAATTCTTTTCTTTTGTTTCTTTTTCATATAAAACACAAAATTGCATATTAGTGTAATAAGATAAATTGGAGATTTGATGTTTATATGACTAAGAAATCAGTTACACATGAGTATTAAAGTTACATTGGTTTTGGTTATTTGCCCATTTGTGAATAAACCATATCTTTCAATTTTATTTATATAATGATCTTAAGGGTATATTTAGTATGTAATTAAATTCATCTACTTGGAACAAATTTCTATTGTAATTACAAGGAGCTAGATTGTAAAATTGATTTATTTAATTCCTTCATGCACATTCACTTGGGTAAAAGAAGGTAAACACACATTTGAAAATTTTTCTTTTATTTAGTAAAAATTTTCTCATTCAATGAAGTTGTCAATAATGCAAGATCAGTCCACATTTAGTTTCACCCAATAACACTAATCCTTTCAACATATTTTTCATACAACTCCCAAGACAAAGTATAGATGTGAGGATCTTATTTTTTCATTTACAAACCATTACAAGGTTCACATTTCATTTGAGAAATGCAAGTCATAATAACTCATTTCCAATCTAACCATTAACATACAATATTACATTCAAAGTCCCATGGGTAACAATTTATAAGTTGTAGAACTCATAATAAAACAAGATACAACTTCACATATCTTTCTCCATTCTCTTCAAAGGCACTTCAATCTTCATTGAACTCCACCATATTCATCAAGAATCAAGAACACAACAAAATGGGGGAGTAGGCAACACTCTCCACCCAACCAAAATATCCAATGAGGGAGAGAAGCCTTCTTCCTCATTGGCCCCCGAGCCCCAACAAGGAAGCAATGAGGGTTATTTAGACAACCATTGGAAAATCAAAATGGCTTCCACATACACATTCAATCAAGACACTCAATGAAAAAACACATACCAATTTTACAACAAAACCAACAATTTCAAAACAGAAAGGCTTCATACTAAAACCATGGAGGAGAAAGGAACATGGGGGTTCTTCTTATGCCTCCCAAGGGCTTGGGTGTCCACCTATGAGCCTCCAAAACTCCATCACAATACACACAACACTCTTATGCCTCCCTCCAAGAAGATACACCACTCTTATGCCTCCCTCAAGAAATCAACCCACTCTTATGCCTCCCTCACTCTTATGCCTCCCTCAAGATAATAACAAGATAAATACAAAACATATTTATCAACAAGGTGGACATCCCAACCCAACTCCCTCCTAAAATCCCAATAACATTTCTCTTATGCCTCCCTCAAGTTTTACCCCCATTTCCATTTCTCCCACAACCTAAGAATCAAATCTATTTCCAACAAGCATAACTAATTAAGGATCAATCATCTACACATATGAGCACAACAAAATAACAAGGTAAGAACAAAGGTGAGAGATCTACCTCACAAATGAAGAGTATCAATACACAACAAGCTCCAAGCCTTCCAAAATCCTAAGAAACCACCATCCACTCCAAGCTCTCCATTCTCAAGCAAGCTCTCCAAAATTACAAGCATTCCCCAAAAAAAAAAGAGCAAGTAACCCCCAAATCCTCACACAAAATGAAATAAATAGAAAAGAGGGAGAGAGAGGGTGGGGTGATGTGGCTCCATGTAGGATGCCACATCATCTCTCCTCCAACCCACATCACCAAGGTCAAACCCAAACCCCAAAGCGTAATAAATTGGTGGTTGGAGAAAAGACCACCCTCTTACACACTCAACCCAACCCACACCACTAAGGACAAAAATTAATTACCCATGTAAGAAAAGTGCACATAATTTCTCTTTTCCTCCATAAAAACACAAAATAGGACCTAAAATAAGTCCCTCACATCATAGGCCTAGTGGGTGGGTCACTTTAAGAGGTGTGGGACAAGCTTAACTTGTCCCACAAGTCACCAAAATGGCCTAGAAGGTCAAAATCTAAATTTCACTTGAGAGATTGAGTACACACTACTTCAAAACAAATTTAATTCATTCTCATTCATACACATATTAAAGCTACCAACTCACATTTATTCCCCCCTTTTGTCACATCCTAATTAACACTAGTTAAACAATTTTAATTAACTTAAGAGGGGTGTTAAACAATAATAATAAAGTGACTCCACATACTAATAAAAATACAAAACTCACAAATAAAATAAAATCAACAAGACAAAATCACAAACTTACCCAAGGTCACTATTGAGGTCACCCCCCAATGGGGACCTCCAACAATCAACAACAATACACAACATACGAATACATGAGTTGCCATGGTGACCTATTGCCAATACCCCACATTCCTTCGTTGTTGGTCTCCTATCCCCCGTAGTTTGTTGTGATATAATTTCCTGCAAAATCCAACAATACCTTTCTGGCCTCGTGGCCATATTAATGACGTCGAAATAATAAAACACATGCATGTATACATAACAATTTACATCATTGAATATCATAATTAAACCAATGTTAGAATCAAGTAATTCACCAATTGTTTAATTTTCTAACATTTCGATTATAACAATCCATCAATTTGCACTAAGATCACAACATCAACAATCATCTAGAAATATCCATAATTCACGTCTAATACATCCATACAGTAGTAACAGTTAGAACATCGAATACTGATATAGGAATCAAGCATATAAATTTACTGCAATAGTCACATCATGTCGCAAGTATAACATGTATGTACTGTCTATCCAATAAGTAAACATGAGTGTATCAATGTCCATCTAGAAATGTTTAATCTCTATTACGATATCAAGGTCTAGGGATCCAATAAAGAGTGACCAGAGCCTAAACAATACAACAATAGTAATGACATAACAATCAGTCTGTAACAAGGTAACTATTCTAGATCATCATCATCATATCCTTAAATTACCATCAAGGTCCACAATACGACATCGAGTCAAGGTAATAATAATAATAACCAAAACACAATAGAAATCCTCATGTCTGCACCTTTTATTTGCATGCTAACTAGAACACAGCAGTCATGTTTATGATTATAAACAATTGGAAATGATACTCATGGTTCATTTAGTGTCGAAGGGAAGTGGGCATCATGCTCAATGCAAGGTAGTTTTAGTAATTTAGTAGGGTATATATTGTTAATATGAAGGGGTTTGGGTATTCGAACGGGATCCCAATGGAGAAGATTAATCGATGCTCTCGCTGTGTCTCCTTCTTCCCTGGAGCTTCTAAAGATTACGACAGTTGGAATGAATGCCACATAGGTAATAGACAATAGAAAGAACTATTTTGATGTTATACTTACATTGTGTTTTTTAGTTTAATGCAAAATATTGAAGGTGCATTTAAAACAGTTTGATATTATTTCTTCTCTCAGCAGGAATGGGGTCTCTATGACTATGACTATGGTTGCTACATTGAATTGTGCTCTATGGAAAAACCTTGCTGATTATACGCCTTCTAATGGGAGTCGCCACTATAATGGCAACGTTGTTCCACATGCTTCAATGCTTATGCCTCTGCCTGCTATTTCTGCAATGCAAGGAACATCTCATCCTCGATCGTATCATCGTTTTCTTACCACAACTATTCTTGATTCTGTAGTTTAGCACATTCCTACCTTACATTTCATGGATTCACCAGCTTCTTAGGTTCAACCTGATTAAATGTTAGTAAGCTATTTCAAGCTTTAGTTTCTTCTCAAATACCCAATATATGTAACAATTTTTGGTGAATCAATATTTTCATATGATTTCAGACCAATGATTGTGAAAGTATGCTTAGTTATCTAGTGTTGTAAATATGCATGTAATTGCAACCGTAGCTTTGCTACTCTAGGAATAATCTACAAAAATAGATTTTTCCTAATTTTCAGTTACTTTTAGTTAGACACTACCACTTTAATTTTCAATGATCTATAAACGTTTTAACTCATATCATTTTATCATGCACTAATATGGGGCTTCATTTTAACATTTTTCTTGCATGAATCTATAAGAGTTGGCTATATTCACAATTGTAATGTTATTTTATCTTAATCTTTGCTATTGTTTACATAGCACACATATGCACTTGTTTGATCAATTTTTTAATGGCCAGCTAGAAGCTCTGAGTTGATTGTCTTATTAAATGTGAGATGTCGCCATATATGTAGTTCGAATACATTTTGTCCCTCTTGTATTCATATTATGTTTGTTACATTTTTATCTTACATGCTAGCTATTGTTACACTAACACTTGGTTTCCTAGCGAGGTTATTTAGTACCTCTGCCTTAAATTTCTACATCCACATCTTCTAGCATTTGCAGGTATCCAATATCAGGAATGCTTATCAGTATTGGGTACTTATGAATCTTAGTTGGGACCATCCTAAACTTTCAGATCCACAAGACGTGTGAGTGGAGGCATCAAGATCGGGTAAGATAGATCGCACCCTTAAAACAATACTTCAGTTTCTAAGAGCAAAAAAATATACTTTGAAGGAGTTACATAACAGAATCACGATAAAGCTCTTTTCCACATTCATTAGAAATGCATGAAAGCATTCTTCCAAGAGTGGATGGCAGTAGCCAGTCAAGCAAAACATTGCATGGGAACAACACAAGTTGCATATCAAGGTAGGGAGAAAGTAAAAACTACCAAGCTACAGTTACTTTGTAGAGATTTTGAGAATTTAGTAATAAAAGATTTAGATTGTATAGAATCATTTTTTACTTATGTATTTGGCTTAGTCAATCAAATCAAATCCCATTGTGAGAATCTTGAAGATAGAAGGATTATTAAAAATTTACTTAGAAGTTTGCCTATTTGAAATTTGATCGTTTCCAAAAAGTTGCTATTGAAGAAACTAAGGATCTGAGTCTATTATTTTCTACTGATGAGTTGCATGCATCACTAATCAATCATGACCAATTAGAGGATGAATAGAGCACATGCAAGTGTAGATCAGGATTTTTCATCTCAGACATCAGGTAGTCTTGGCAAAAGATGAGGTAGTTTTAGCCTAAGAGGTAGAGGAAGAAGTCCATCTAGAGGACGTGGAAGCAGTTCATCAAGCTCAAGTGGAAGAGGACAAGATCAAGAACAAAGTTATGGTCAGATACAAGATAAGTCTCATGTTCAGTGCCATTATTGCAAAAAGTATGGGCACTATGCTTATGAATGCAAGAAAAAGTAATATGATTTCGCAAGAAAAAATCAAAAATCTAGGTTGGAAGTTCTATTTCTCAAACCTAATGTTTATTGCATTCATAATATTGACCTAAGATGAATGAACCTTCTTTATCAAATTATTGAAACATAAATGTTAATCAAAAGTTCCATGTGATGTATGGTATTTAATTCAGGTTGCAGTAATCACATGAAATAGTATATCATTTAGCATTTGTATTTTATTTGGATGATTAGGACTTAGGAAGAAAACTCTTGGAAATAACAATCCATTGTGTCTGTGAAAGGACAAAGGAACGGTTGAAGTATTCTAACAAGACAAGGGGAGAATACAATTATTAATGTTTACTATGAATTTAGGTTTTAACCTATACCTACCTTATAGTATCACAACTGGTACAAATAGGATACAAAATCAATGAAAATGGAAGACAATGAGTTTGATTGTGGATAAATAATCCTAAGCACTCAGATGATTCCAACTTTCAAATCTAGCAGGTAATATTAAGTTTCCATTATTTTACATATTTAGATTTTCAAAGAAATCATATATGTTTGCTTCCCTCAGCATTGCTCATTTCGCAAATGTCATCGCCAAGTTAAATAATCCATTTGCTGAGTCCTAGCTCAAATAGACTTCATTCCTGTGCATTTTAACAGACTTGGGTCCTACGCTATACATCAGGATCTGTGCTCAGCAAGCGATTCCTTTGTATGGTTCCTATGCAATTAAACTATGTCATTTGTTGAAGGAACACAATCAACTTTTCATTCATCATGAAAGATGAATCATGGCTTAGGCATCTAAGGTATGGAATTTGAATTTTGGATCTTTAATTTATTCATAGAATCAATATGGTTAAATCATCCATTGATTCAGAAAATCAGAAAGGGTAATTTGAATGTTGCCAAAATTTTGGGGAAATCTAACATAGAAATTCATTTTGAGTTCAAAAATCAAGAGATGCACCACTAGAATTGCCTACACTCAAATTTATGTGGATTTCCTATGTAGGTGACAAATTCAATGTAGGTTTCTTATTTATGATTTCATTTGTACTCTAAGGAAGACATGGGTTGTATTAAATGAGATATTAAATCAATTTATTTGAAATAGTTTAAAGTTTGCATAGTAAAGCTAAGTTTTTACTACATCAATATTCTTATCATACACATGAGGAGCTGAGTATGCCTTAAATGAATTTATCTAATTTTAGTAGCATTTAGTGTTACAAACAAGCTTTCAAGGTATACACCAGAATATCAATTGTCGTTAGAGATTTAAAAATCTGAACCATTCTGGAATTTTTGCAATTAACCCTCATGTTGCAAGTATTTTTGATACAAAACAAACAAATACTTATACGTTACAACATACTTAACTCTACGGTTTTACACTATATATTGCAAAAAATTCGATCCAATTAACACTACATATACAAAGAGTCCTAGAGCGCCAGGTTCTTGGAACAAATTATTAATTGAATAAAAGCATTTGGACTATTCAGGAAACACAATATTCTTACATTTAAAGCATTTGTATCTGTATTATTACTTTTATGGAATGACTCAAAAAAAAATTTAGAAGACAAAACCCCAAAAGTTACCATTTTTTTGTTGGGTATTAAAGAGAAAAATTATCACGTTTGTTGCATAAAGTAGTGCATTTCAGCTCAGGGATGTAGCGGCCGTTTGTTGCAACGTATAGCATCGTTTGCAAGTATGCTGAGCAGAGACAATGAAAAGTAGCATGTTTTATAGCAAAGTTTGCGCGTATTACATGCACAAAGTAGCTGCATCTTGCAAATCGGGAAATTCTGTCAGCATACGGGCAAAGTAGCATTTTTGTAAGTTTACATTAGTGTGTTTACACCAAGATTTTAGCGCATTTAGCTGACATGGTAATAGTTTTACAAAATTACTAACTCAATTTTAATCATCGGATTGTTCGACTTTTTAGTGGTCCCAATATGACATTCTTACATTTCGAGTTTTTCAGGAGAGATAAATATGTTATGAATTTTAATATTCGATTAGTAAGTTTGTAACAGTTTGAAATGCGATATTATATAAGAAGAATTACCAACCCTGTGCCGTCTTAGGAGGATTTACCAAGCAAAGTCTCTCATGAACGTCGGGTTTACAAAATAAAAATACTAATCCCAATTGTAGGGCCTTCACTTAAAGACACAATCATCAAACTTGTAATATTAAACAAGCTGTTATCAGCTAAAGGTGTTTGCATTATTCATATTAGCACGTTCCTTTTTTGTCGATCCTTTTTATAATTGTTTTATCCCAAAGATGACATGCGTATTTGGATAAGTGCACTGTTAAACAATATTGAGGATTAAAGTGTTAGTATTCCTTGTCATTAGTGAGGAAGTTGAATCTATAATTGAATCCATTGCAGTTATGGAGTCTAGGGGTCATGACCGGTGGGCTTATCTCCAACGTAGACAACCCTCATGTTCCATAAGGGTTTAAAAAGGAAACCTAGAACATTATTGGCTTCATGCTTGCTTATTTTTAAGAGTGATTACAAGTGAGGGGCAACAATGTCCCAATACCTATAGAAACTAATAACATCAATGTATCATTTTATATTAATATATGCCCCAAATATAGGACTATGATTCTTAATATAGTGAGAAATATATCCTAGACTAGGCAAATCGTGTGCCGCATACCTTAAGTTATAGTGACTTCCGAGAACCCTACACAATGCATTCCCCATCGCTATCACTTTATTGAGCTGATGGCCACATTAACACTTAGGTGGAATTCCCCATTGCTATTCTGTGCATCATTATCGGAGTGTGCTATTTGTGGTGCCCACTTCCCTTTGACACCTTTTGATATTGATCATGATACTGCTGACTATATTATGGACATGATTATGGACTTTGATTATAGTATTGTGTTAGATGTTAGATCATGGATTATTGTTGACTTGATTCAGTTATGATGCATGATGATTATTAGATACATTTTGGATATTGATGTCGATATACTGTTTAACATGGTTATATTATGGATGTTGTTTGGACATGTGATATTTGGAAATTGTGAGTAGACCTAGAAATGAAAAATTATTTGATGATGATATAGTTGTTGAGTAAAATTGTAAATGATCTTGTTGGTTGCTTGGATGTTGTTGTGATTCATATATCTAGATTATTTTAGAATTTTATTTATATTATTTTGGATGTTCTGATATGGCCATGAGGCCGAAGGAGGTATTTGTGTTTTACAGGTTAAAATATCACAACAAACATCGGGGGATTGGAGACCAACCACATTGGAATTCTAGATGAATTCAACAAGGTCACCATGGCAACTAGTATTTTTTGTGTGTGTTGTTGTGTTAGGGATTCCCATGGGGGGATCACCTTTAAATGTGACCAAGGGGTTTTGTGTATTTATTTATTTGACCCTTTTGTTTATGTTTGCATGTGTTTATTTTGTGATGCATTTACCCCTTTCATTATTTATTAAATGGTGTGTATTAATATTGTGAGTAATCATATTGTTTATTAATTAATTAAAAGATGTCATAAGAAAGTAATTAATAGAGTTGTTGGCCATGTTTTAAAGTGTTGTAAGAGATGTGTAAGTGATGTGTAAGTTAAATTTTGAGTGTGAAACACTCCACCTTCTTGGAAATTCGAATTTGTCCTTGGAGGCTGATTTTGGAGGCTTGTGGGACAAGTTAAACTTGTCCCATACCTCTTAAATTCATTTACCAACCATACCTATGGTTGGAGAGTTGAAATTTAGACTTTTATAATGCTTTTTGAGAAGACAAATTGTAAGTTTTAATTACACTTTTCTTACATGATTTAATTTCAGTCCTTATGGGGTGTGGGTTGGATTTGAGTGTGTAAGTAAATCTGTCATATTATTCACCCACCTATTTATTATGCATTGGAGAATGAAGTTGACTTTTGGTTTAGGGTTGAGGATGTGTGATGTGGCATCCTACATGGATCCACCTCATGCTCTTCTCTTCCCTCTTCTATAAAATTTGAATTTCTTGTCTTGTTTTGGGTTGCTTCACTTTTGGAGACTTCATTTTTGGCTGAATTTTCTTGCTGTTTTGGGAGCTCTTGCTTTGGAGAAGTTTTTGGAAGATTGTTGCATGCTTGTGCTTGGCTGATTTGGATTGCTTGCATTGGATTAGGAGCTTGTTGTTTTGGAACTAGGAACAACTCCATCATGGAGAGGTAAGAGCTTGGCTCTTGAAATATCTTTTCTTTTAATTATATAAATGTTCTTGTGTGAATGTTTTGGTATGTATTGTGGGTTTTTGGGTAGACGGCCTAGGAATGGTGTAGGAGAAGACTATGGGGTTTATTTTGTGGGAGGCACAAGTCCTGTTTTAGGGAGGTATAAGGGTGGAGGGAGTTGGGAATTTGGGTTCCACCTTACAAAGAAATAGCTTGCATTTGTTTACTCGTTGTGGGGTGCCATAAGAGGTTGGGGAGATATAAGAAAATGTGAGGAATAAGGGGTACTTGGGGGAGGCATAAGGATGACATGTTTGAAATGATATATATATATGATATATATATATTTGGTGGGTTGTAACTCAGGTGGTGATACCCATTTCCCCTTTTGGGAGGCATAAGAAACATCCCCCATAGCTTCCTTGCTCCTTTGGCTTGCTTGATGAAGCCTTAGTGTTGTTTGTCATGTTTTAATGTAGTTGTAAACTACATTCTGTTTTGGACTGTGTCTAAAAATTGTAAAAATGTTGCTTGTGTATGTTTGTGGAAGCCTATTATTGCCATTAGTTGGATCACATATTCTATTACTTTATGGTTAGGGCTTGGGGGCCAATGAAGAAGGATGGTTTCTCCTCTTCATTGGATGTCTTGGTTGGGTGGAGAGCATTGTCTTTCCCCTACTCTTTTGTTGTGATCCAAATTGGAGGAATGAGAAAATTGAATGTTGTTGTTCTGGAGCTGAGAAAAAGACAGTTTGATAGTCCCTTGTGAAATGAAATCTCATTGTAACCCTTTCCCACTTTGAAGTGGATGATCTGTAATTAATTGTAATGGAAAGATACTTTGTATTGAAAATGAAAGTTGAAATTGAAATGTAAAAGAGTTATACTCTGTATTCTATTTTTTGGAAAGAATGTGAAAGAATGATATGTATTTTGTATTTGTATTTTGAAATCAAATGGAAGGATGTTGTAAGAGTTTCATTTGAATTAATGGAAGTGTTTACCTTGTAAATCATATGATATTATTTCCATTGGAAATTGAATGTTTAACATGCACTATGAAATCCCTGTTTGGAAAGTGGAAAAGTGAAACACGTGAGAAGAAAATGTATTATTCTGCCTTGTTTATAATATATGATTTTGGAAAGAAATAAGAAATCTGCATTCTTAGTTTTAATGGTATTGATTGAAATAAAGAAAATTATTTATGACTAGCAATTTGAATGATTTCAATGTTTCCATATTTGGAAAAAGAAGTATAGTAAATAAATGTTTGAAATTGTATACACTTCTTTGATGTACTGTATGAGTTTGTAAAATTCCTTTATCAAATGTTCAAATAACCATGCAAATAGATAAGAAGGCAAATGAAAATAATCAATTGAAACTTATCCCTGATGATTTGTAAATCAAATCCCAAATTTTGAAACTAAAAAGTTCACTTAGGAAATATTGAAAATCTTCCAATTGAGCCAAGGTATAATCTGCAGTTCTTTCTTGACTATAAAAAAAATAGGTAAACTTGTAATTTGCAAAATGCAGATCAAACCACTCTCAGTCGTTTTTACACTTGTAATCCTATATATCCTAAAATTGAAATTTCCGAGGTATGAATAATGGAAACCTCCATGTCTGTTTGACATGTTGAAGGAGAAAGAATGACAAATTTGAACAAAATTTTATAAGTTAAAATTTACCAGTTCGCACTGTAAAATCCTGCAGAACGTTTTCATTAAAATTGACCCTTAAATTTTATCAAAATAAAAATTAATGACTTCCTATGTAAAGAGGACATCGAGAGTTTTCCAGAAATTCCTTGTTTTCCCAAAACCAAGATCTCTATCAAAAGTTATGGCCCTTTGAAGTTTTTCTTCACTTGGCGTCAAAAATAATAATTTTGGGAAAAATTTCCTTGGCGGGCCCACAGCCTGAATTTTTCCCTTAGAGCTTCCAAGGAAATTTTTTGGGAAAATTTTCCTAACTTTCCTCGTCGGCCCGCTGGCCCGCAGCCAATCAGAGGCTACCACGTGGCACCATGAGGTGTCAGCGGAGGGGCAGATCCCTTTTTGCAACTTAGTGCTTTCAAAAAAAAATTGGAAAATTTTCCAAGATTTCCCCGCCGCCCATCGCCGATCCTTGTTGCCAATCAAGAGATGCCACATGGCTATCATGAGGCAACAATGGCAGAGGAATGGGTCCCTTTTTTGCGTTTTTGCATTTCTGGAAAATTTTAATCGAAAATTTTCCAAATTTTCCTCAATGTCCTGCTAGCCGCAGCCAATCAAGGATCTACCACGTGGCTTTCGCGAGGTGTTGGTGGAGGCCTGGGCCTGAATGTTTCCCTTTTTTCCCATCGGGGTGTTAATCAAATTTTCTCCCCGCCACCGCGTTTTCCCACGTTGGCTTAGTGGATGCCACATGTCCCTCACAGACTCGCGGAACCATGGGTGCAAAGGTGGCTTTCCACCCCACGTAAGGAATTTGCAAATTTTCTCCCACTGGCCCTATTTTCCCATCGCATGGCTTAGGGAGCACCACGTGTCCTCTCCGCGGCCCACCAACCTGCCCTTGGGGAAAAATTTCTCTCCCTATGGTTGAGCTAAGCCCACTCTTGGGGCAAATTTTCACCCCTGGGCCTGCCATCCCATAACTTGTGGAAATATGAGGAGTTAGGAGGACTTCTTTATATCAATGGAAAGGTGAGGAAATTTCCTATCCAATATGGACATGATTTATGGAACTTTTTTAATGCATTAAGTGCTGAGAAAAATCAAGTTGAAGCTTTAAATCTTGTTAGAGAGTGGTTATGGTGAGGAATTACATTCAAAATTCAACCTAGATTGAATATGCTACATGACCTAGATAATTGGACCTTGATAACCTCTAATGCACTTGTGTAAAAATGGGCAACTCAAAAGTATATTCTACGATGGATTAGACATTGGTGAAGTATACCTTGTTTAGTGACAACTGACGTCTTTCAGAGAATATGGTTGAAGACTCTTGTTGAACAAAATTCATGATTACATGAAATATGCAGCTATGTGTGTTGTTCTTGGGTCTCAAGTGGGTTGTTTTTAGCGGGCATCACAGAACAAAAAGCCCCAAAGGACAACTGTGTTGCCTTGATGAAGATACCAAATTGCATAATAGATGAAGTGTTAGGTTTTGGAGCAGCAATCATGACTGCAGATTACAGAAATCAGAGTTCATTACTGGATGTTACAGGTATTCTTTAATGTTCTTTCCTTCATGATTGAGACATTCAATTATATTATTGGGTTGTTTAGTTCATCATACAATCCATATCAGAAAACAAAAATGCAGAAAGAAATACACAACTCAATTTCACAATTCAATGTTTTATTCATAAGGAATTTTAAATATTCTCACACAAGATGTGGGATGTAACTGGAAAAGAAAGTACATGTACTGAAATAAGAGGTACACATGCATGAAAAAGAAAATAAAGGAGCATCATTGAGCCCATCACTACCTTGGAGGTTTCTCCTTTGGTTGATGCATCATCATCTTCAGCTTGTTCCCTCTCCATCTTCATTGCTACACAAATGAAGATTTACAATAGAAACAAGAGGAAGCTGCGTAATTTATTTGTGACAACAACTCAGCCATAACTTTGCTAAAAAATCATGTTTTTCATAAAAGGGGCAAGCATATTGATACAAGGTATCATTTCATTAGGGAGTTGGTAAATAACAAGGAAATTCATCTTGAATTTTATGGATCCGAAGATCAGTTTGTAGACATTTTTACAAAGGCTTTGGCAAAAGAAGTTTTTGAAATTTGTGAGATTGTGTGGAGTTTGTGATCCTACGCATGACATATCTTGAAAAAGAAAACAAGCTCTAGAGAGTGAAAGCTACAAGTTGAAATTAAGGGGGGTTGTTGGAAATATGCATGTAATTCCAACCGTAGTTTTTAGGCATATTAAAAATAGATTTCGTTTTTTGTTTAGTTTGATTTAGTTAACTCAGCTTTATCCTTTTTTGAGAATTAGATTTAATTCAAATAAATTATTTTAATTCATGCATAACATGAAAATTGTTTTAAAGCATAATTTAATTTAGAATGCTCAGTTGAGAGATGTTAGTGGGTGATTATTCTATTTAATAAAAACAATTGTATTGCTTTGGTTATTGCACACACAAAAAGGTGTTAAATCTGCACAACAAGTCAGGACGTGCATTGAAAGCACATGCTGAGCTCTATTATGATGAGCTTTTATTAGTGGAGATTACTCACAGCAGTCCGAGTTCGAATATTCTTCTATTTATGCAATTAATTAATTGTTCGGTTATTTCTTTTATTATGTTGTTTGTTGTGTTAGACTGCAGATTTTGTCTAACAATCATGTATACGTTTTATCTAATAATTAACTTTCAAGATTTAGTTTATTTTAATAAAAATTTATAGAATACACTCTGAACAATTGTTTTCCAAATTGATTTCTTATTTTATTGTCATGAACATCTATTTGATCATCATTTGTTCGGTATCATATTTCAGCTTCCGTATTTTATCATAGCCAATGCATATTATATTCCTCATATGGTTTTCAAATGGCTTTTCAACATATTATGACTTTTGATTCCATGGGTTTTTTTAGGCTTTGCAATCAGTAGAATCTTTTTTTTTTTTCATGTTTATCATGTCAACTAAGTCCTTGCCTCATTAGTTGAAGAGTTTGCTTGTTATTTCACACCAATTCATTTTGAAAATTTATAACCTAATTTTAGTTATTTTCAGGCTTTTTCCTATCATGTAATATTCAATGATGCATTTTGTTTTACATGTTTTTTTACATGGTTTAACCATTGTTTTCAAGTCCTCTTGTACTAGAAATCATTGTATAATGTATGTGAACGCCGAATGGTAATGTATTTAATTTAGAAGGATATTTATAGTTTTGACATCTTATTTTCTCACTCTTCCTTGCTCATCCCACCTTCCGTCATAGATATTTTAAGGGTTTGTTTCACCATTTCTTAATCATATACGAATCCTACTTAACCCTTATTGATGTGTGATAAATGACATATGGCTCAATCACCTAGGAAATTACTATTACTCCTTTCGTGCATATTTCCTATGGTTTTGCTATATAAATCAGGTTAGTGGTTGGGTTTCCTCATCACCCACGAGAAATCAAACAAGGCCATGTCCTTGTAAACTAGATTATACCACCTCAATTGACCTCTTCTGCTCAGACAACAACAACAATTTTTTAAATTTAATGACAATGTTTTTCAATAATTGTTCCTGTGGAGTTTTCTGTATGGATGGTTGTTTGGTGGGGAGACTGCAGACTTTTCTACATCATGTCTACAGTTGTGCTCTAAAAGGACGGCAGAGGTATGGGTGATGTTTATACAAATTTATAGAAGACACTCTGGACAATGGTGGTCCACAGGAGGGCGTAGGGGAGTGGCTGAAAATCGATGGAGCAGCAGGGGGGCGGGAGGCAGCGGGGGCAAGCGGCCGGAGGGGGAGCAGAGCAAGGCAGATAGGAGTCAGAGCATATGGGGTGCAAAGTGCCTGTGCAACAGAGGAGGACGTGGGGAGTGCCAAGGGGTGTGAGGCCGGGCAAGTCATGAAGAAGCGGGGGGCGGTGCAGGGTGGAGCATGGCAACGAGGGGTGGCCGATGAGTTGCAAGAGGGTTCTGGGGGAGGGCACACCCAAGGGATATGGGGAAAATTATACCTTAGTTTTTTAATTGCATGCGGGGCCCGATCAGGGAAATAGGTCACTGAGGCAGTTTTGTTGCCGTGTGTGGGGACATGGGGGACAAGGGCGGGCAAGGCCGGCCTTGGACTAAAGCAGGGGGAAAGGGACGGGGAACGCCGAATGATAGAGGGGATTGTAAGTGGAAGGAGATTGAAAGGGGGAAAGCCGGATGTGCGGCACTCGGCGGGCAGCAATCCCCCCGGCGCAGAGATCGTGGTAAGGTGGGGGGCAACCAGGGTCGTGCAGCATACGAAGCCCTACTGACCCGTAGTGATAGTGTGAGGCACAAAGGACAGATGAGCCAAGCACCAGAAAAAAGACGCCCGCGGGACTAGCCTAGGTGTGGGGGGCGAGAAGAAAGCAGAGGGGAGGGGGGGGGGCCGCCCCAAAGGAAAGCAAACACGTAAAATAAATTTGAATGGAAAGTTGAAACCTATATGTTCATTCCCAACACGCAATAAAGAGATGATGGTTAAGCTTTGTAAAAGATCTAATGGTCAAGATTAAATAAAGAGTTGGCGGCATGTGCCAAGTATGTTTGGCATCAGCAACACGATGATTGCTATAAAATCGGATCTGCTATATTTAATTTTCAACATCAAGGGTTTCAATTGGGTAGTGTTTAATTTGTTAGATAAAGCAAAGACATGAATGGAATTATGGAAATAGAAAGGTGAAAACTAAATACCCACATGTCACCACATACTCCATGGCTTAGATTGTTCTTATCCAAATAATATTTGTTATTTGTGCTCCACTTATAACGTCTCAATCTCGTTTGCATTATTCACAGAGTGCGATTGGTGCTTTAAGGGACCGAAAAAGGGAAAATTGTAAAGGTCAAAGGTACAAAACCTAACCACATTGCTTCCTTCGTGTATTTTAGGCCCCCTTTTCATTTGTAAGCTCGAGTAGTTGCAGGGAAAAAGGAGATGCACGAATGATCATTGATAATTGAGCCCACCTAACAGATGGTCGTACGAGAGAAATTATCAACCGGTCATAGTTTGTAAAAAAATTGGTTTCAAGGTTATCAATTGGATGACACTTAATTTAGTAGATAAGAAAGATATGAAAGGAAATATGGAAATTAACTGATGGAGATTACATACTTGCATGCCCCGTACCGATTCCAAATCTCAAATTCTATTTGCACTCCACTTTATAGTTTTAATATTATTTGCACTAGTCGCGTGAGTGCAACTAACGTGTAGATTTTATCTTCCAATCAAGCTTTGCTATCTTTTTATTTCATGGCATCAACATTTTTCGATTGGATGATTTGTTATTTCGATATTTAAGATGTAGACATGAATGGAATGTTGAAATCAAAAGGCATGAATTAAATACCTACATGTCCTAGACCCATTCCAAGGGTCAGATGGTTCCCACCCAAATAATATCTGCTATTTGTGCTCCATTTAAGCATTTCAATCTCACAAAGATGAAACAATAAAAAACAGGAAACTCGAAAAGGTTAAGGGTTTGAAACCCAAATAGAATGCTTATGTCTTGTAGCAATTTGTAGCCTCCTTTACTAGTTGTAAGCTTAAGTAATCATACGAAAATAGGTTGTATGCAAACAAACACTGATAATTGAGGCCCTTGAATGAGCAGATATACCAACGAAAGATAGATTTTATTCATCAATCAAGCTTGCTATTTGTTTGTTTCATGTCACGAAGGCTTTCAATTGGTTGAGCTTAATAAAAAAAACAAGAAAAACATATTATTAACAAAAATATTTAAAATATAATATGTAAAATGTTATATATGTTATAATATAAATATAAAAAATATTACATTATAAAATATACACATTAAATAATTAATTAATTAATTAAAAAATGCAAACTGTATTATTGATAAAAATAGTATATATATTATATAGTATATAATAGAATATATTTTATATTAAATAAAAAAAATGCCTGCGGCTTGTGTGATCACAACCAAATATATTAAATTTTAAAAAATGGGTTAGGCTGAGATCATATATATTAAAAAATTAGCCACGGTTTGTGTTGTCATGACCATAATTACGCTGAAGGCACCCCCCCTATGGGAAAGGGTTTTGTGAACATTCACGGGACTATGTTAAATTTGACGGCCATTTGGTCATTTTTACAAGGAGTTCTTGTGGATGTTCATAGCAAGAAAGGGGAGTGTGAAGTTTAAAGAAAAAGTAAAAACAATATTTGAGTTGGTGATTCCAAGAATTTGGCAATTGAGAACATTTATATTATTTTTGTAATGTGAAGCTCTTAAAGCTATTATATGATTTGATGATCTTGAGACTAACTATTATTGAGTTGGCTTAGTTGTATGTTTTCATCTACATCAGGCCCTGAACTACTTCGGTTACAATCCTGCAACAAGGTAGAATATTAAGCTTTTTATGTAATTTTGAGTAATAGGAAGGCTCTAACAACTTCTAAATCAGGTAATACAATCCTCTTCCTTATCAACATGCTATGCTTCTTTAGATGCCTAAGGCCTAAAAACAATCATCCAAGACCTCCAAAAAAAAATTCATAGTATATTATTCGATATCCCAATGGGGAAAGAATACTTTTCTGAAATACAAAAGAATAATACTTATAAACAATTGAAGTTTCAACACTGCCAAAAATATTATATTTAACAACAAAATTCCCATTAAGCTTGTATACATCAAATTTCTCACTAAGCCTTGATGTTCTTGCATATTTAGGTTCACTGTAACCAATGATACCCATAACTTAGGTAGAGGTGTGAGTTTTGGTCGAGGAAAGCACTCGGCAATGCTGCAAAGTATGACATATTAATATTTTTCTCTCACATTGATTTAATTCATTTGATTTGGTAAACATGACTGACTAGAACCTGAGTTAGATTTGAAACTAGGAACATTTTTCTTCAATCCCATTGAGTTAACTATCTAGAATTTTTTCTTCTTGTAACTATGATGGGTTATGATATTAAAATCATCTCTCTAATTAAACTTTTAGATACTAAGATTAGGAAATGATTCTAATAATCTAGGTGCTAGGAATATATTGTATTTGAAATGATTGTTAAACATGATAAAGGTACTATTTTAGGTCACAACCAAGCAAGAGACCTCCCTTGTGGAAGCCCATGAACAAATTATTTTCCATTTACTATATATTTCCACTATAGAGTACATCTCCCTTCATCATTAGGCCCTCTCAAGTTTTACAACATATTAACAAACTTATTTTATGTGTTCTACTAACAACATATCAATTTTCAAGATTTTGTCTGAATTGCAACAATTTTTTGATAAGCTGATCATATTATATTCTCGAGTAATATCAACCCATCATAAATACTACCCTCTACTTTGATAGCACCTCCACTACTACTTTACTCAAACTTCCTTGTTCCAAAGGGGCATTGTCGTTCAAGGGGTATCAAATGTATTCATGTTTAGTGAAAATAAAATTTCCCACAAAAGGCTAACACTCATGATATAAATTTTGCAAATGTACAAAGGTCTTCATGTATACATGTTTAGTTTAGATGTCATGATATAAGATTTATAACTAGATATGTACAAATTTGTAACAAATTCAAATGTACACATACAACATTTCAATGTAATTTTCCCTCTATATTCCTATACTACCAATATCAATCACACGCCTTAACGAATGTATGGAAGACTTCATGTATTCATGCTTAGTTCAAATAAACTACTCCCCATAATGCTACCACTCATGATATAAGATGTGAAAATGTATATGTACGAATTTGCAACAAGTTTGAAATGTAGAGATGGAACCTTTAATGAAGCAATATCTACAATTACAAAATAAATCAAACCCTTTATCAACATCAACTACAAAAGTAATAACTATCCCTCTAAATCAAATAACATATACCATTCAACGTTAACATTGCATTGTACACATGTGATTGCTAGTTAAAATAGTAAATGATATTAATTAGTTTATAAATGTTAGTTATTTATAAAATGATAATAATAATAATATATGGTTAGTATGATTAGTACATGTTATTAAATAATTATATTTACATTAATTAATTCATAAATTTATAATTAATTGATATAATATAATTGAATAAATAACATATGGAATGAGGAGTTGTTCATTTTATTCTTATCCACATGGAGGGCAATGAAGGAGGGGAAGGGCAAGAAAAGGGATTTCAAAATATTAAGGGAGCCCTGTATGGTGGTGCCGAGGTTTCTGGTTTGATCTCCCAGTCTTGGGCTGAGCAGGCCTCTAGAAGGTATGTGTCTAGTCCTCCCCTTCCTCCCTTGAACCTGATTTGGAAACAAGATGAACCAACCCTGTTTGTGCCAGAGGATCTAGTAAAAAGGGCAAATAAAAGATATGGGCTCTCTCTTTTTGGAAGGTTTTTTGGTGCTAGGCCATATGTTGATCTGGTCAGGGCCTAGGCTAAGAGAAAATGGGCCCCTAAAGGAGGCATGCCTGTGGTGACCATTTCAAATCAATATTTCTTGTTCCAATTTGACAAGGGGGATGAATATCTCAACACAATTAATGGGGGTCCTTAGCTCTAGGGGAAGACTATGTTGCATCTAGCCAAATGGAGACCTGGGTTAGATATGAATTTTTTTGAACCCAACAGTTACCTGGTTTGGGTGAAACTCCCTTATTTAGCCCTGGAGTTCTGAGAGGTTTATGTGCTAAGGGGAATAGCTAATTCTATTGGTGATTTGTTGGCCATTGACCCAATGACCCTGGCAAAAACAAGGATGGTTGCTGCGAGAATGTGTATCAATGTCTCCCCTCATAAAAAGCTTCCAGCCTCTATCTGTCTATGCTAGAGTCATGGGGCTTTAGATGAGGAGATCTAATACGAACATTCCCCTATTTTTTGTGTTAAGTGCAGGTCTATGGGCCACGGGTCTGCCTCTTCCAGAGGCCCAGTTTGGGATTGGAGGATGAAGTAAAATGTGAGCGTTGGAGATAACACGTCCACCCCTTGTCCTATCCCTTTACTTCCTGATGCCGATGTGGTGGATGGGGTGTTAGTGACTACATGGTTTTTTTTGCGGTGGATGAGTCAGGTTTGTTTCTGCCACTTGTCCTCGAGTCCCTTGTTCCTTTTTTGGGCCTACCTAATGCTTTCATTGATTACATCTCAAGCTATTTAGAATCAGATGAAAACAACAAGAATGAAAGTATCACTTCCATAGAATCAGGGGAGGAGGATGGTTCTTGGGATGAATCGAACGCATCTACAAAAATACCAGAAACATTACCTCCCAACCCAATGGAGAAATTGCTCAAAATTGTGGATTCGTTTGAGGAAATGAGATGGGAGTTTTAGGATAGGAAAATTAGGGCCCAATCGACTCAAAATGATTATGTGGGTTCCTTACCTTTTCTTGTTGATCCTAAATGACCGGTGATGGATACCCAAGGGGGTAGACTAGAAGTTGTAATAGAGATAAAAAAAATGAGTTAAAATCAAAGATTCAAACAATTAAACCCCAAATCGATCAAGATTCCCTAAAGGTCCTTGCCTTTAGGGAGGGCGAGAATTACAATGAGTACATCAAGGCGACATTTGGGGGTAAAGGTGATCCTGTTGATGAATGGCACTTAGTGCATTCTAGAAATTCCAAGCGGAACTACTAACTGTTTGCGTACTGTAATGCCTGCTAAAACATTCTTACCAAAATATGCAATATAAATCTAAAATCAGCTATATATTAATTAATATCATCTAAGCAAATACGATATCACTTACAATTTCTAGCAGATTTCTATTCCAAATTTCATTCATGTCAAAATGATCATCACATTAATCCAATTATCAAGGTCTACTCAATATGACTAAATATATCACATGTCAGAATTGCAAATAAATAACCATGTCAAAAGTATATCAATATCAACGTCAAATGTCTCCAGTAGTCCATATGCATCATATAAGAATCAAATCAATAGTAGTTCAGTATCTCTGATATCTAGTAACATGTTATATCAAAACTATAAAATATCCACAAGTGCAGTCGATAGTATCAAAACAATAATCAAAAAGGTGTTGGAGGGAAGTGGGCACTACATGTACTGTTTTTAGTTTTCTATGTATCTGGTCCTCATCGAGTTAAGTTTGTTTAACTCCTTTTTATGTCCTTTTTCATTTACTTTTTACTTTTTAGTTTGGTTTGATGGTGCATCTTTCATTGTATGGCTTTTGGGAGCCGATCCCTTTTTTACCTAATCTAAAAAAAACGTATGGAATTCATAATTTTATATATTTACAATATGATTATTATAAATATATCATATTATTATAATAAGTGATATTAATTAGTTTATAAATGTTAGTTATTTTTAAAATGCTAGAAGAGCTACCTTGGTGAGATCCATAACATTTTCAAGGTTGAAATAAGAACATTTAAGACATAAAATTGATAAATGAAAATAAATGAAATGATATACCTGTTTGAGGGCCCGAGGGGACCAATTTGTGGTACGAGGTTTTATTGTGGATGATTTTTTATTGTTGATGTCTTGAATGATTTAGATATTATAGAAATTATAGCTCAATCACATGCACACAGAATGTCGAAGCTTTACTAAGGATTAGTTACCAATGCGCAAAGACCTTATAGTCACTGTTCAAACTCGATGAATGTTTGATCTATGCAATGAGCTTCGGGTGAAGCCAAGTGAAGCGTCTTCCTATAGGTCCTTCAGACAACACATTCACTTTACAAGGGTTCGCAGTGGATACATGATCAAAGGGAGATAAAATTTTAAGGTAACAACCAAGAGCCTGGAATGAAGGAACACACGATCCTGATGTGGGACCTCCTTTCCTTAATAGTTCTACAATGCACTGGAGGATTGTGAACAATATGGGTGTAAGTGTCATAAGAGAGGTGAGACAATAATGGTCTGAAATGTGTCATTATAGATTGGCAAATTGGAAATTAAGTGTGTGAAAGTGGGTGAAGATCTACGTAAATGTTTGTTAGTCAGATGAGAGATCCAAGTCAGGACTGATATAGTGTAAATTTTTTCGATAATTCATAAAAGGCCTTTCTTTATTAGTGCCTATATATTAGCTATGGTATTTTATTCCATAGTATGTTGATTTTTCAACACAATGGAGGATTATTTTGGTTTGTATAATGTTTGTGTCTATTATTTTGCGAGGATCGTAGGATGACCTTATGCGTAAAGATTGACACTTCAAGTATTTGTCGGGTCTATTGTCTACCACCAACAGTGACAAGTACATCTACAGAATGTAATGTGAGTCAACCTAATAAATCTGATAGTTGTTAATCTTGTTCACCATAGCATTTACACCACATTTATTAATCCATATGAAGGAATGCATTACATCAATGATGATACCCTTGAACAAAATAAATTCTTATATAAAGTCAATCACCTAACCCTTACACAACTGACTGAAATCAATTTCTACTTATACACTATTTCGAAAATGGGCTTTGCAAAAAATTCTTCATGAAAGTACACATATTAACAATCTTCATAGATTCATGAACCCAGGTACTTTAACTCTCAATCTCTATCAGCAAACATACAACAGCTACTCAGTGCATCAATAACACTATTAAAACTTGGAGATCACTTCTATGATTCAACATAATAATATACCCCTATATTTTAACTCCATCCAATAAATTGGGCCTCTTCTAATAAAAATAATAAATTCAAAGTTGATTGTTCATATTTAACTTTAGTTCTTGATAATCACCATATAACAAAAATTCCATGGGCAACATGAAGTGCCTCTACTTGTTAAGTCCTTACATAATTACATAGAAATCCTGATAATACATGTTATACTTCATCTTTATGTCATTCAACTTATCACTAAAATAAGCTAGTGATATCCCTTGATGACCCAACACTATACACATGATTAGACCAATAGCATCACAATCCACCTGAGACACTTTCACAAAAATTTAGCAATGCCAACACTATCTACTTTATCACCTTCCTCTTTTGATATTAAAACAATTAATCTATGTACTATCTCCATATGAAACTTTTTCTATCTCCCTGGAAGGCCTATTTTATAGGTGCACACACACACCACTAAATCCCCTTATGAACTTGTAGACACCTAAAATCTACACCCAACCCATTGAAATACTTAAATTGTGCTAATTATTCCCTTTCTCACAAATCAACGACATATCGTCAAAAGCAATCATTTTCCCTCATATCATCATTAATTAATTACACTAAGCTAATTAATTAAGTTTCCTATCCAACAAATACCCTAATTAACGACCTTCCGTTAATAAATCACCCCTTCTACCTAGACTAATTAATTATTATTAATTAATTAGCTTTCCCTTCCATTTAACCAATAAATCAATATTTAATTGATTTAATCCCCTTATAATAGCCTAAATCACACTAATATTTCCTCTAATTGGCTTCTATAAGCTTACACCTACCTATTAATTAATCACCTTTGATTAATTAAAATACCCCCAACTCCCATGACTTGCTAAACATGTATTAAACCCTTCTAAAGTAAGGTTACCTTTAATAAAGCAACCTTATCCATTCCTAATCATGTTTTACCTTTATCCCACATTCATGAGAATGTGTTGAATCCTTTATCCTTTGGGCTATATAAAGAGCCCTCCACCTACCTTTTTACTTACACCTAAACTTTCTAAGAGAGCAAATGCAAAGCATATAGCAAAGAGACTAAGAGCTTGCACCTTGCCCTTTTGAGAGTTCATCATCTTGAAGAGTTAAGCCTCTTTCTTAAAGTGCTTGGGTCATATGGGAGGTGTCAAAAGGGTCTTGTAGCCCAACTTTGATTAGCCCCCATTCCTAGGTTCTTGGAACATTAAGGACAACTATTTTGATAGCCATGGAGCTTACTTAGGTCCATTCATTTATTTGTTGTTAGAGAATAGAGGATTTTAGATATTTAGCATTGTTAGTTTCAAAGTTTGTATTGATGAATGCTAGCATCTAACCCTTGTTTAATTCTTATCATGATGGTGTTTATGCTTTGTTTTAGCTAAATTGTAGAACTATTTTAGGTGGTAGTTCTTGTTTCATTTGATTTAGCATTAAGCAAAGTATACATGCCCACACATTTGGCACGCCCGGTGGGACATACTCCATTGTCCTTCTGCACTTAATTTCAAGTTTTTGTAGTTAAGTTTTATTTTTGGTTACTAACCCTCTTTTACACATATTGATCTAACTTGTTTTTCTTAACATGTTTTGTTGAGTTTACATGTGTTGGGTCTTCCTTATAGGTATGAAGGAGGTGAAGTGCTGTCAAAATTGGAATTGAGGGGAAAATTTCAAGATTTCTCCATGTTTTCATTTTTAGAGCTTACTTTTTTAACATTTTACATGCTAGTTTTGTCAATTTCTTGAAAATTTTCCAATTCTTGAGCATGTAGGTTAGTGTTTGATAGTGCTGAGTCTTCTATTTACATATTAATGTGGTGGGTTGCTGTCAAAATTTAATCTTGGTGAGAAAATTTGAACATTTTATCATGTTTTCATTTTTAGAGCTTACTTTTTCATCATTTTACATGCTAGTTTTGTCAATTTCTTGAAAATTTTCAATTCTTGAGCATATAGGTTAGTGTTTGATAGTGCTGAGTCTTCTATTTACATATTAATGTGGTGGGTTGCTGTCAAAATTTAAATCTTGGTGAGAAAATTTCAAGATTTCATCATGTTTTCATTTTTAGAGCTTACTTTTTCATCATTCTACATGCTAGTTTTGTCAATTTCTTGAAAATCTTAAATTCTTGAGCATGTATGTTAATGTTTGATAGTGTTGAGTCTTATATTCATATATTAATGTGATGGGTTGTTGTCAAAATTGAATCTTGGTTGGAAATTTTTTCCCATTTTGCAGATTAAGGGACGTTTTTTTTTGACATTTTTTGAGTGCATGTCAAGTGCACCCCATGAGCATAAGAGCATATGCGTAACCCATCTTTCGAAGGCCATAACTTTTGCTCCCAAACTCAAAATGAATCCATTTTTTTTGCGTTGGAAAGGTATTGAAATTAACTATGCAATGAAAACATAAATTTGGGATTTATCCTTACAGAAGTTGCATATTTTTTTGTTATTTTAAAACTGGTCATTTTCTAACATGTCTAATGTTTTGATGAATGTTGTATTTCCATGCTTACTCGATTTAGACTCAAAGCGTGTGTATGCTCTTCTCTTGAACCTTTTGGTGATCTTGAGAATCTAAAAACTAACTTTTGATCTCTATCTTGTTAACATTGGGATTAAACTTGGAAACTTGATTATTCATTTTGCTTAAGGGAATGAACCTTTTTACAAAGCATTTTTCAATGGTCCTTTGATTTGAAGTTTTCCATTTCTATATAGTTGGGATAAAGTTTGTGTATGCTCTTCTCTTGCACCTTAGGGTGATCTTGAGAATCAAAAGCAACTTTAGTCTTCATTTTATAACATTTGGTAAATTGGAAACTTCATCATTTCACTTTTGGTTTAAAGGAATGAACATTTATCAAGAATTTTGTATGGTTCATTGATTGAAAATATTTTCCATTTACTTTTTAGTTGGATTATTTGTTGTGTATGCTCTTCTCTTGCATCCTTGGATGATCTTGAGAATCAAAAGCAACTCTTAATCCTCTTTTAAATAATATGATTTTCTTGGAGAACTACTAACGCTTAAGTGTAGGACCTAAAAACGCTTGTCAAAGAAAGGAGGAATCAAAACGAAATCAAAAACTACTAATACAGTTGTTATACAGGTTGCCAAAAGGTGTTCAATCAAACCACACCTAATTAAACAAGATAAAAAGAACAACATATTCAAAACACTGTATTACAGGTTTCAGAAAAGGGTACGTCCCTCTCCGCTCAACTGGAACATAACCCCTTTGGCATAACGCCTTAAGCTACAACAATGGGGGTGGTTCCAGGAACCCCAAAGTAGTCCACGCAAGAGGGAACCTTGTGGACGAAACGGGAAGTGCTCTGCACTACCTACTTGACTAGTGTTTCCTTTGTGAGATAGCGTTACAAGTTCTCCATTGTGGTGACCCCAGTGATAGTACACGTAGACGCACTAGTTGCCTACTGTTCTTGAAGGGGGTAAAGTAAATCCAAGATACTCCCAAACTAGTCAGTGTGACTTTTTGGGTAAATCGCGCTCGCTCGTGGCAACTTTGTAACACCTAGGGCGAGAGAACCACCTAGGAGAATATACTTTGGCCAGGAGCCCACTTTGACCACTTTAAAACAGTGTTGAGTTGTGAACCTTCTTTTTGAGAAACGTGTGACGTATTACTTTCGCCTAGTTTTTACTTGCCTTAGGGCGAGGCGAAACTCTGCCGAAGTGAGACTAGCATTTTTTGTCATTTTTTTCTTGATTTATTTCCTTCATATTCTTTTGACACTTTGTTGATCAAAAGAGGTGTGATTACCTTTGTGTTGCCATTCGACTGTTTCCCTCACTTTTATGTCTGTTTACGCCCATCCATGTTTGCGGCTGGGTTAGTTAAACGTCTAAAGTGAGTGGAGGCATTTTCACGTCATTTGGTAGCCATTGTGATCTTGATACCCACGTCAAGATCATCATTGTAGTTAGGCGTGGTTCATCACTGCAGACTTCCATAGAGGAGTTAGCTTGTTTGTCTCGTATCATTACAATTTCGATATTTACGTCTTGTTTCTTGTAAACTCGACATAAATACCTATATTGTACGGTTACGCTGCACACATTCTTAACTATTCCTAGCTATACTTTGAGCATTTTTTTGTTCAGTTTTATTATTACCTTGATTTCAAAAGGTGCTAGGCACTACCATTTGTGCATGTTATATCAATAACACCTTGATATCAATACTTCACTTTCTTGCAAAGTGGGTTAACATATCTTGGTGATATTGTTGTGTCATTCACAAATCGTAATTGACACTTTTTGAGATATAGGTCTTAATCAGACTTGAGCTTGCTCATTGTATATCTTGATTGGGAGATCGCATTTAACTTCATGTATTTACTTACGTCTTGTTCATTCCTTTGAACTTGGCATAAGTGGAGACATCTTGTTAATCATCTGGCGTCGTAAATTACTTTAAAACGTAGTCTAGGAGGTACTTCATTTGATTAAGTTTTGATACCAAATGATTGTTTCATTGGTGACTTTATCATTCTATCACATTGGTATTCTCACACTGTTAATTTACTCTTAACACGTACATCTTGTGTTTCACTTAGGGGTAGTCATTGAATTTTGAACAAATCTACAACTTACCTTAGTGAAACTTATCACGAAAACATGGCTCCAAGACGCGTCTACGGTTTAAAGAAACAAACATATGAGGAACAACAGGTGCAAGCTTGGGAAACCTCTAACAAACAAGGGTCAAACCCATTTATCAGACACGATCTAGGACCACTATTTTCTGCAGAAAAGGAAATAGAAGAAATGGTCGACCATAGTGGAAATGAATTAGAATCACCACACGCAGACTTTGATTTTGACCCCACTCTACTAGATGAGTTTCTCCTTAGAAATAAAGATAGAGTTTTGGCACGGGTCATGGAATTAGGGGCCAAATTGCCCACTGAGAATGAACCAATATTACCTACAAATGACACTACTAAGGAAGAACGCCCCCTTATCAATATGGAAGATATTTTAACAGGTGGGCATGCTTCCACTTCTTACGCAGAAAATGATAAAGTGGTAGGGCATAGAATACCCCTCATCAAAGTGCCACGAAGAAACAAGATAGAACATGAGACAGGGAAAGAACCTCCACAATACGAAGAGGAAGAACCTTTAGAAGAAGAAGACACAAACCAAGTCACAATCCAACAACAACTCAGTAACCTAAGCCGACAACTAGCTTTGCTTACTTTCCAAGTACAGAAAGACACAAACAAGAACATTCAAAAGTCAAAGCCTAAGTTTAGGATCCACGAACTCCATCGAGAAAACCAAGGAGAAGAAGACACAGGGTATCATCATGTACACATCCCCACTTCTCCCACTAAAGAACAATTGCTCGCACAAGAAGTGCAATCTATGAAAGCAACACTTGCGAGCATACAAGAAAGCAATATAGGGAGTATTAGGAAATACCAATACGAAGAACTATGCCCCTATCCTTTTGACAAGACAATGACCCTTCAACCCTTTCCAAAGAAATTTGATATGCCAAAGTTTGAAAAATACAAAGGAAAGGGAGACCCAAGGGATCATGTTAAAGATTTTCTACATGGCATGTCAAGAGGTGTCTTATAGTGATAATTACCTCATCAGACTTTTCCTAAGAGTCTCGAAGGTCAAGCATTAGAATGGTTTACGCGCTTGCCATGAGGATCAATTTTCACCTGGCCAGAATTGGCGGAAAGATTCGTGCGTCATTTCTCATATAACATAGAGAGTGACGTCACCATGGCAGACTTGTGCAGCACAAAACAACGCCCAAATGAGACCTTCGCCAGCTTCCTCCAACGATGGAGAGGGATAGCTAGTCGCTTCCCTTGCGCTTTCCCTGAGAAGCAGCTAGTCAGTATTTTCGTCCCTAATCTCAACCCAGATATAGCTTTCCACCTCCAAATGCATTTGTGTCCGCACCTTTGAGGAGTTTATCGAGAAAGGGATTCAAATAGAAAAGGCTCTCATTGTCAAAGGCACCCTCAAAAACTCCAATCTAAAGACAACCAAAGTGTCAAACCCGTTGAAAAGCCAAAGATCTTTAACAAAAACAAAAACATGGTGGGAGATGGAATCACTGATTCTCCAGCGTGTTCAACACGGTCCAAAACCAGTTAACCTTTTAAACTGACCAAGGGCCCAATTCAAACCACCACCAAAGCGATGAACATTCACCTCCGTCAATGAGCCATTGTACATCATACTAAAATAGTTGGATGCAGCCCATATGACCACCTATCCTACAACGCAACCATGTTCGATGACAACGCTCCTAAACCTTCATGGTATAAGGAGCATGAATACTGTGAAATGCATCGTGTTAAAGGTCATAAAACAGACAAATGTTTGCGACTTCGCCACTATATTCAAGACCTCATTGACAACGGGGAGATAGAGGTGGATAACCCCAGCCACATGCAAACACCTAACAATAAAATGGGGGATTTATAAGGAACCATTCCCCAAACATGATAAGTCCGAAAAGGCAAAAACCGGATCAGGGAGAGTCATCCCAAACCTATAAAGCTGTGAATTACTTGTATACCAAGAGAGATAACAATCATTACGATTCACTTATCGGATGTATTCGCTCCCCTACTGACCGTGTCAATACCATCTGAATCAAGGGAAAGGGACTGCGCTGTGGTAACAAGGTGCGCCCGCCTCATGATTCTGAAACCCTCTCTGTTGACCCCCGCAAATTGGTAAATATAAACCTTTTAGAACAACTTGAGAAGACACCTGCTAAGATCTCGATCTTAGATCTTCTTAAGATATCCAATGTGCAGAAGGAAATTTTGCATCAAACTCTTCAGGGGTCGGGAGTGCCTTTAGAATTTGATCCAGCATACCTTCAAGCCACGGTGGCAAATATTGCACCCAGTGAGCATCTCACGTTCAACCATAGGGAGATCCCTACCAAGAATCCTACACATAATCTTCCCTTATACATTGAGGTAGTTGTCACCCACAAGAAAATCAAACAGGTGCTTGTGGACAATGGATCTGGATTGAATATTTACACGCTTAAGTTGGTAAAACAATTGGGACATACAGAGGTAGATCTTGAGTCCCATATCATCACTATCACCGCATACGACAACGTACGGAAAGAGAGTCAGCAGGAACCATTACACTGCCAATGGAGGTGGGCCCCACTTGCCATCAGACAAAGTTTCACGTCTTAGACTTAGAACTTCCATATAATATGCTTCTAGGCCGACCATGGATCCATGCCATGCAAGCAGTGCCATCAACATTTCATCAATGCATCAAGTTAAAGCATGAGGGACATACAATAACAATACCAAGAGACTCATAGCCCTTTACTCATTGTAGAGCTCTTAATAGCTTTGCACGAAAGGGTACATATACATGTCCCTCCACAGATATAGTTGTCCCTCTTCATTCTGAGGCCATGGAATCTCGAGTAGATTCAAATTCTCTTCGTTCGTGCACTCATGGGGCATCTACTTCAACATCTCCATTTAATTCATGGGAGATGAAAATTATGGAATATGGCTGTGGGGAGTATAATGTACAACAAGCGCTCTTGGTTTCAGACCTCTCCTTGTCACCCAAGACTAGAGGTCGACCCCAACTACTGCTTCAAGAGACATAGAGAGGAACATACTATTGGGTCGTTCCTACCTGGAGGCTTGTTAGCTGAGGAAAAATTACTTGATCCACCTACTACTTGGGTCCCTAAGGACACTCAGCCATCTTGTTATCAAACCCCAGAATATGAAAAATCTAGCAGAATGATGTACTCCATGGGCTACAAACGCCTAGGATGTGGGAGGAATGAATAAGGACAGAGAGAACTAGTCCCTCTTCCACATTTCAAAACAAAAAGATATGGCATTGGGATTCACCCTTATGGAGCACACCCCAACGATCAAGATGCGACTTGTTCTGAGCATGAGGATAGCTCTGATTATCTAGACAACGATACGGATTCCTGTTATAGCCAATATGAGGATCTAGCCTCCACGAACCTTTTCATGAATAACGCTGTCCTAACCATCACCCCCAATGAACCAACCCTTGACCTTGTATACCCCCTCCCTTGTTGAATAGGACCAACAACATCACGTGCCACTAGATTTATTCGAGAATGATGAGGCTATTGCAAAGTTCATGGGCATAAGTGATACAATTCCCATTAGAGATCACAAGAAGGTTTTCTTTATCGACTTAGACACCTGCGCCTACTTCGGCGAGGAGGCTGAACTTCATGGTCAGCAAAATTTAAAGAAAAGCGAGGGCAAGAGTTCTAAAGAAAAGCCTCGGCAAAAATCAAAGTCCAAGTCACACAGTGAAAACCTCTTTGAGGCATTGGCTGACAAACAAATAAGAAAATCAAAGGACAAACAAAGTGACCACGCCAAGGATGAAAATCTCGTAGAGACATCCTTGGATGAAGATCTCAACCTACCTCCCGATCCCACGCGTATGGAGGATTTATCAAAATTGTTAGTTGAAGAAACCATTGATGTTAATATTGGTACTAAAGAAAATCCCAAGATAGTAAAATTGGGAGCATCACTCTCAGCCAGAGAACAAAAGACGTTCACTATGCTACTGCGAGAGTTTATTGATGTGTTTGCATGGTCTTACAAAGACATGCCCGGCTTAGATCCAACTTTGGTCGTGCATAACTTGGTTGTGCACGCAGACGCTAAGCCTATCAAATAGAAGCTTCGAAAGATGCACCCAAGAGTGGCCTTGTTAGTTAAAGAAGAGTTGGAAAGGTTGCTTGCAGCAGGATTCATCAGGCCAATTGATTATTCTGAATGGATATCGAACATTGTTCCTGTCCAGAAGAAACCTATTGGTATCTGAATTTGCACAGATTTTAGGGACATCAATAAAGCTTGCCCTAAAGATGACTTTCCGTTGCCCAACATTGACATGATTGTTGACTCAACCGCAGGGTATGAAATGCTATCACTTATGGATGGCTTTTCGGGTTATAATCAAATTAAGATCGCTGAGGAAGACCAACACAAAACAGCTTTCATAACTCCTTGGGGCACCTTTTGTTATCAGGTGATGCCATTCGGCCTTAAGAATGCGGGAGCAACTTATCAGCGGGCCATGACAATAATATTTCACGATATGATTCATGACATCATGGAAGACTATGTAGACGACATCCTGGGAAAGTCCAAAACAAGAGAGGAACATCCTATCATTTTGCGGCGTATCTTTGAACGCCTACGTGAATACAAAGTCAGGCTAAATCCAAAGAAGTGTGTCTTTGGTGTGCTATCTGGGAAACTATTAGGCTTCATTATGTCAAGACGAGGTATTGAGGTAGACCCTGCTAAAGTATCTGCCATCACAGAAATGCCTCCACCTGAGAATATCAAGCAACTGCGTAGCTTGCAAGGGAAAATTCAAGCCATTCGCCGCTTTATCTCCCAGCTTGCAGATAAATGTCACTCATTCACTCATTTGCTTAAGAAGGACATCACTTTCATTTGGGGACTTGAGCAACAACAAGCCTTTTCTTTGCTTAAACAGTACCTGGCTAATCCACCTGTCCTCATGCCTCCCACTCCGGGAGAACCACTTTTGCTCTATATTTCCGCTACGCAATATGCTATTGGTGCACTGCTCGCCCAATATGACCTTAGCCATAAAGAGAAAGCAGTGTACTATCTGAGTCGCACCCTCATCGCCTATGAATGTAATTATCCTCAGATTGAGAAGGCTTGCTTGGCTGTTGTTTTTACCTTTCAGAAACTTCGCCATTACCTGCTAAATACTAAGACCAAGCTCATATCCAAGGTCGACCCACTCAAGTATTTGTTGTCCAAACCTGCCCTCACAGGTAGAATGGCTAATTGGATCATTCTACTCAGTGAGTTTGATATAGAATTTGTGCATCAAAAATCAATTAAAGGACAAGTACTTGCTGACCAGCTAGCGGAAGCACCTTTGCAAAGCATAGAACCTTTGAGTCTGGATCTGCCAGATGCATCTTTGCTCTACATTGAAGAATCTATCGTATGGCAGATACATTTTGATGGATCTTTTACGTTTCATGGTTCAGGTGCAGGAGTGGTCCTTATTACTCCTTCAGGTGATCCTATACCACAGGCTTTCCGCCTGGCCTTCCCTTGCACAAACAACATTGCGGAATATGAAGCACTCATTGCAGGGATGAAGCTAGCCATCAAGTGGAATATTCAACATGTGAAGGTTGTAGGTGATTCACAGCTAATCATCAAACAGGTTAATGATGAGTATAAAGTTAAGGATGACAAGCTCATACCTTATAAGAAGTTGGTGGAAACTCTGAAGGAGTATTTTGTGCGCATTACCTTTGAGCAAATCCCAAGAGCGCAGAATAGATCGGTAGATGCTATGGCAACGGTGGGATCTATGCTTCGTATTCCGCCAGGGAATAATGATATGCCATTCTTCGTAGAAAATCTACGCCAGCCCGCGTATGGCATGCCAGAATCTTGCTTGGCTTGTGAGGTTGTTGGTCCCCATTCACCATGGTATGAACCCATTTTCACCTATCTTAAGGACAGTACATTCCCTCCCGAAATCTCCCGCTCTGAAAAGCAGAGCCTAATTCGCCAGATAGCCCGTTACACCCTGTTAGGAGGTACACTTTATCGTCGTGGCTACGATGGGAATCTATTACGTTGTCTGGATGTGCCGGAGTCAATCCAGGCAATTAAAGAAGTACACGAAGGAGTATGCGGAGCACATACAAACGGAATGGTCTTGGCTAAGAAACTGTTAAGAGTAGGTTACTATTGGCCCACCATGGAAACTGATTGTTGTAATTATGTTAGAAAATGTGTGCTATGCCAAAAGTATGGAAATTTCATCCATGCTCCATCGCAACCATTGCAGCCAATCACTACCCCGTGGCCATTCTCCAAGTGGGGACTTGATCTAATAGGGAAGCTTACTCCTACCTCATCTGATGGTCATACACATATCATCACAGCTACAAAATACTTCACAAAATGGGTGGAGGCTGTCCCTTTAACCTATGTCACAGGAGCACAGATTTCTAAATTCATCATGAATCACATTATTTACCGATATGGTATCCCTGCAGCCATTGTCACAGATAATGGGAAGTCATTTAAGAACAAAACTGTGAAAGGTCTTTGCCAACGGTTCCAAATCAGATTGAAATGGTCCACGCCATATTACCCTCAGGGTAATGGACAAGCTGAGGCAACAAACAAGACTTTGGTAAGGATAATGGAGAAGATGGTTAGCAAAACTGGTCGAAAACTGGCACCTACAAATCCACCCAGCCCTCTGGGTCTACCGAACATCAATTCGCACTCCTACGGGTGCGACGCCATATTCCCTCGTGTTCGGGACAGAATCTATCATCCCTTTAGAGATTGAAATCCCATCCCTGCGAATTTCTCTTCGGAACTATTTGAATAAGGATGAAGATTACCGAGTGGCAAGATTGGCTGAGTTAGAGCTCCTGGATGAGAGGCGCATTCGCACTCTTAATCACCTGAAAGTATATCAACACAGAATCTCCCGCAACTACAACAAGAGAATCATCCCTCGCCAGTTTGAGGTGGGTGATTTAGTTATGAAGGAGAACCAGTTCAACACCAGAGCAGAGCGAGAAAAGAAAGGGAAGTTTGAACCATACTGGTTAGGACCCTATGTCATAGTTGCCAAGTATGGCACAGGGGCATACAAGTTGGCTCACCCCAATGGTGATGAGCTCCGGGAGCCCATGAATTCCATGCATCTTAAGAGGTTTTATGCCTAAACATGGCACAAGAAAGTCATAAAAATAAAATAAAAAAATATATAAAAAAAGAAAAAGAAGAGAAAACAGGTCGTCCACTAGTGAAAACCATGCAATTGTGGCACTTTGGACAAGTCCTTGGGTGAAAACCAGTTTCCGGTGCCTCGGGAGGATTCGTTGTTCACAAGCATTCTGTATCAGAAGGGTAGTTGTCTTTGTCCTGGACTTGGTTCTACCTTCGAGTTTCCTTGTGCACACCATCTAGTCCAGCCTTGATCCGGCTTTCACTTCTTCTATTCGTCTGTAAGGGACGTGGTCTTTCATTATTTCCCATCTTACGCTGGGGGCAACTCCACGAATTCACCTTCTTGTTCATAAGCGCATGGCTTCTGCCCTTGTATATTCCCCACCTAACGCTGGGGGCATCCATGCTTTCTTGGTTACCTGCACATAGCTTTGGAAAACTATTGAAAACACAAAAACAATAGAAAATTGTTTCACAAAACACAAAAACAATAGAAAATTGTTTCACAAAACACAAAAACAATAGAACATTGTTTTGACAAAACACAAAAACAATAGAACATTGTTTTGAAAACACAAAAACAATAGAAAATTGTTTCACAAAACACAAAAACAATAGTTTCACAAAACACAAAAACACAAAAACAATAGAAAATTGTTTGAGAAAACACAATAGAAAATTGTTTCACAAAACACAAAAACAATAGAACATTGTTTTGAGAAAACACAAAAACAATAGAAAATTGTTTCACCAAACACAAAAACAATAGAAAATTGTTTGAGAAAACATAAAAACAATAGAAAATTGTTTCACCAAACACAAAAACAATAGAAAATTGTTTCCAACAACATAAAAACAATAGAACATTGTTTTGAGAAAACACAAAAACAATAGAAAATTGTTTCACAAACAAAAACAATAGAAACATTGTTTCGAGAAATTGTTTCACCAAACACAAAAACAATATATAGAACATTGTTTTGAGGAAAACACAAAAAAATATATAGAAACATTGTTTTCAAAAAAATCACTAAAAAAAACAAGGCAAAATTGTTTCGAGAAAACAACAAAAACATATAAAATTCAAAAAAATCTAAACAAGGCAAAAATCTTTAAAAATCCACCCTACAAAATGGTAACTTGCTTCTTACGGCTGAAACTTGTGTCTTGCGCATGGTATTTCTCTCCATATCCTATTGGTTTGTCTCACATCTTCCCCGATTAATACGACTCGCGGATCACTGGATTCACAACCATTCACAAAAGCTAGTTGCTTGCTTCGTCTGTACTCTGGGGCACTTTTGGTTGCCTGGTACTGTTTCGTTGCGCACAAATGCTTTTCATGGACCCCGTGTCCATTTTCATTTCCCCTTGCATGTATCCTTGCTTGGGGCATCATTTTTAACCCTTGTCATCAATCACGAACTTGTGGATCTCTTCAGCACTGATAACAAAACATTTGTACAACTGTCTTGACCGTTGTTGGGTTAGATATGTGCGTTCGTACTTGTTTTCCCTATTATATGAGCTTGTTTCCTTCTCATATTGCATTGCATTATTGTATGTTGCGTGGAGTTGGTACTTTCAGCAATGGACAATTGTTCGTAGTATGGCTTTTCATGTCATTCTACCTTTGTCGTATGCTTATATTTTTCATAAGGACCGATGATGTAGTTCCTATGGCAATATGATGACATCAAATTTGTTCCAAACAAATAAGCAACTAGAGGTCTAAGCTCTTCTCTCCCCTCATCCATATTTCTTCTACACCACTTCCCTTTCACCCCTAATTCTCCCTCTCCTCGGGGCATCCTGCCTCGTCCCCATTCTTCTGCCTACTTCTCACCTTTTTCGATCGTTGATCGATCTTCCTTCATCACCCCATCGACACTCGAGGGGGCATCTCTCCCTCCTACTAATTTTTCTTCTATCTCTTCAAAATCTTTTTTGTCTACTATCTTTGAAGTGGCATCACTTACGCCACCCCAAAGAGGGGCAAATGTAGACACCTATAATTACGCCTAAGCAATTTAAATACTTAAATTGTGCTAATTATCCCTTTCTCGCAAATCAACAACATATCGTCAAAGGCACTCATCTTCTCCTCTATCATCATTAATTAATTACACTAAGCTAATTAATTAAGTTGCATATCCAACAAATACCCTAATTAATGACCTTCCGTTAATAAATCCCCCTTCTATCTAGACTAATTAATTATTATTAATTAATTAGCTTCCCCTTTCATTTAACCAATAAATCAATATTTAATTGATTTAATCCCCTTCTATAGTCTAAATCATACTAATATTCCTCTAAAAGTTTCTATAAGCTTACACACCTATTAATTAATCATCTTGATCAATTAAAAACCCCCTTTATCCACATGAGTCACTAAACAAGTATTAAAATCTCCTAAATTTAACTCAAACCTATCTAAACCCCCCTTATCCAAAACTAACTCAACATTTACCTATTATCCCACATCATGAAATGTGTAGTGATTCCTTTATCCATTGGGCTATATAAAGAGCCCTCCTCCTACCTTTACACTTACACCTAAATTCCTTGAGAAGACAAAATGCAAAGCATATAGCAAATAGACTAGAGCTTCTTTTGCCATTTTGAGATTCATCATTTGAAGAGCTAAGCCTCTTTCGTGCATTTTAGCCAAGTGCTTGGGTCATATGGGAGGTGTCAAAAGGGTCTTGTAGCCCAACTTTGATTAGCCCCCATTCCTAGGTTCTTGGAAGATTAAGGACAATCAATTTTGATTGCCATGGAGTCTACTTAGGTCCATTTCATTTTTTGGTAATGTTAGAGAATAGAGGTTTTAATATTTAGCATGTTAGTTTCAATCTTGGTTTGTATTAATGAATGCTAGCATTACCCTTGTCTTAATTCTTATCATGATGGTGTTTATGATTTGTTTTAGCTTTGTTATAGAACTATTTTAGGTGGTAGTTCTAATCTTCATTTGGATTTAGCTAAGAAAAATACATGCACACAATTATAAGGTATCCCCTTCAAACAATTATAAATAATTTCCATAATGATAAATGATAACCCTGAATATAATATTTTTCATATGTGGAGTAGCTTTACAACCATGTTCATTAAATCTGGTCACTCGTGTGGGACAAGATCCTATACTACAAGAAATACATCAAGTGCATAGTGAGGTGCATTGATGTTACGAGTGTGTAATTAGGAATTGTGAGAATAAATGTTACAATCTCAACTTGGATTTGTTTTTTCATAGAAATTTTAAGAATTTTATAAGGAATTTTGAACAATGCTAACATTATCTCCCATTCTGTAAAGGTTCGAAAGCTCAAGAAATGAATTTATTGTGATTGAGGTCTAGTGGAAACTTGTCCTTACACTATGTACCTATCTAGAGAGGGATCATAGTATTATGTAATGACCAAATAAAGCAATAAAAATTAGTATTAAAGTTATGTGAGCCTACGAAAAATCATCAATTCTAGATATTTTATGGTTAGGTAAATATTTTTCCAATTTTGAATAATGATTGGGATCTACATGTCTTATATCATGGTCAATTATGTTTCCATAATATGAAAATTTGTAAAATTCCAAATCACACTTTATTTTGTATTGTAACATGTGTTTATGGGAGATGAGAGGTAAATCAACACATCACATTTTTAAGTCTTTCTAAGGAAAACAAGGAGACATTCAACATAGATAAAACACATTATTACTTTTGTTAGAACTAGGAAACAATCAACCAACATGGATCACAACAATATTTTGAGACCATTTTCCACTAATATACAAGTATCATAAAACATTCCTAGTGGGTTTCTACAAGTTCTCAAAAATAAGTTACAAGGGAGGCCCATTAAGGAAGCATAATTACTTTTACTGATCTACTAGGGTTTAACAATGTTTGTTGTTTTGGCAAAAACATTTTACTCACCTGATAAGACAAGGAAAGTTTTCAAATCTACACCCATATTACCACAGGATACCACCAACCAAGCAATCAAAATGAAAAGGAAATATTTTAACTATAAGAACACCACATACTCACTAGAAAGTGTCAAATGTAAGCAGATAGTCAGTTATCTATTCAACATGGCTTTACGACCAAGAGTTACAGTTTTGCAAGAAGAATCACATTATAAAATACCATAGAGATTAAATTATCAAGGTCTAATTACACTATCATCACCAATGTCATGGTCCAAAAGACTCAAAGCATCCATAAGTGTCTCCACGTAATCCAAAATTAATAGGTCATAGAGTATTATTCATAGTAACAAAAAAAAGTTAAGGAAAGGGTAGACTTATTTATAGGTCAAGAGGGAAAACAGACACACTTAATTTACACACAATACTCGAATGGGATTAAATCTAACCATAATTACCAAGATGCATACAATCCTCAAGTCACTACTTAATATAATGAAATGAGGAACTCTTGATAAAACTTAGCATGCCATCGAAGAGAAGCCACTACCAGACAAACACTTTTCCACTAACATCCATAGCTAGCCAAAAGCAAACCGATCCCACCATAATTCATCAACCCACAATTAAACACCTCTACTCTGACGAGGTTCAAGCTCTTACCGGATTGTAAGAGAATCACCACCACTGCTAACAGGCTGCCAACTAGAACGCACAACACAACAAACTCTCTTCCCAACAAGGTCGAGTAATGAAAAGGTCACTCTAAGATCCTAGATACACTCAAGGTTCCGTGCATCTAAAACCAAGGCATAACTTTAAGCACCTAAGAGGACATTCAAGACACCTAGGGTGTACCCCCATATGAAAAAAATGTATGAATACAAGTAGCATAGAACCAGCTCATCATCATGCAAGAAGAAATCCATGTAACATTTAGCTAAGCAGCCAACAACATAATGAGCTTGAGTCACCAATCAAAATAAAGTCCAAGAAATATCGGCAATCAAGGAAAGTGGCTAAGTAGCCGCATTGCAAAGTCTAAAAATTCTCACAAAAATATAAATAACTAGAAGAGCCTCAGAGCTTCTCAATCCAATCATAAAATAAGATGTTGGTCCTTGATAAAATGACACAAGTTTACGAATGTAAAATACAAAATGTTAACACCACATTCACTTCGCAGCCCTTCATGGCTGCCAATAGGGGTACTCTGCCTCGAGGTCAGTTCCAAGGACACATGCACAGGATTGGGTCATAAACGACACCCAGACTTAATGTCCACTCTCCCATACGGGTAACAAAATGAAAAACTGACAACCAGACCAACTTTCCTAACTACTGAAGGAAGGAAGCTCTAAACAACTTCTAATTAACTCTTCCTGACCCTAGGACACAACCACTATTGTCCAACCACAAGATTCACACCATACAATTTATCATTCCAACAACTCCAATAAGGAACCGCTAAAATCTCCCACTTGAGACCCATGAACAACCTAGGTTTAGTTACAAAATTATGGAATAATTTTTTTTTAAAGTGTTAACAACCAAAGTCTCAAGGACAATTAAATTCAACTGATAAATTTTCCCATTATAATAATTACTAATTCCACATTATAAAGCAACAAGTGTAATAAGTCCACACCTAGCTCAAATCTCCTTAGGGATTAATTTAATCACTGATTACATTGACATTTTAGCTAAATATTCCCTGATTAAAATTTTAGGGTTAAGGGACCAAAACAATTAAATACCCAAGGTATTTAATTCCACAAGATCTAAGACAAGAGCAAGGTTTAATTACAGTGGGGGAAAAGAATACATATTTAAAATCATCAGAGTAAATTCTTACTTACCCACTCCCAGAACTCGGTTAAAGATTCAATTTGATTTTTCCCATGATTAATGCAATTAAAACTTCCTGAAAATATTCCCATTAGATAGGGAATTTCGTCACCTTTTCGGTGATATAAAGAAGTCCTCCTAACTCCTCATATTTCTCAAGTTATGGACCGGCGGAACTTGGGGTGAAAATTTTCCCAAGAGCGGGCATGCGGGCCTGGGGAGGAAAATTTTCCCCAACTCGGGCCTGCGGACTTTGGAGAGAAAATTCACCCAGAGGAGAAAAGTGGACCGGTGGAGTGGGGAAGAAAACTTTTCCCAGACGCGGGCCGGCGGAGCGGGGAAGGCATTTAGCACTTTTTCCCTTTTGGGACAAAGTGAATTTTACACCCGCACCTCCGCCGATGCCCAGGGAGGCCACGTGGCAGCTCCTTATTGGCTGCGGGTCAGCGGGTCGGCGGGGAACATTTGGAAAATTTGACTATTCAAAAGGAAGGGAAAAAAGGTCGAAAGGAACCCGCCTCTGCCGACGCGAGAAGATGCCACGTGTCAGCCAACCGTTAGCTGTGGTTTGGTGGGCCAGCGGGGATAATTTGGAAATTTTTCCCAAATTTTTTCTGAAGCGTTAAGGCTTAAAAAGATTTGCTCCTCCGCCGATGCCTCGTGAAGCCACGTGGCAGCACCTGATTACCTGCGGGCCGGCGGGGCTGCGGGGAAAACTTACAAATTTTTCCAAATTTATTTTTGAAAGTGCTTAAGGTTAAAATCGATCTGAGCCTCCGCCGATGCCCAACGAAGCCATGTGTCAATCAATGATTGGCTGCGGGGTGGCGGGGCCGCGGAGGAAAAATTGCCAAATTAACTTTTTGGACTTAGATCATTTTTAGACAAAATGAAGGCTTGCGGATTAGCGGAGCGGTGGGAAACTTCATGACTTTGCACCTTTTGGGAAAAAAGTAAAAAAAGAGGAAAGTTTTAGCCCGCGGGTCGCCCAAGAATATTTTATTCATTTAAAATTTGACAGTTAGATTATTTTGAGCCCGAAATGAAGTAAAAACTTCAGAAGGCCATAACTTTTGATTGGGAACTCAGTTTTTGGAAAACGAGGACTTTCTGGAAAATCTTGACGTCCTCTTTTCACAGAAACCTTAGGAATTTGATTTTGATAAATTTTAAAGGGTCAATTTTGAGAAAACGTCTTTCTGTCACTTAGAAAGTGAACTGGTATTTTTAACTTATCAATTTTGTTCAAATTTGTCGTTAATTCTTTTTCCACTTGCCAAACAGGCATGGAGGATTTTACTTGGAATATTTTAGGATAGATTGCAAGGTTAAGTTTTCTTGATTGATTTGCATTCAAAATTTATCAATTTTATACAGCAAGAAGTCTGCAATTTTGCCTTTGCCCGATTTGAAAGGTTCTATAAAATTTTCATAAGTATTTTGGTATGTTTGGGGTCATTTTGACCTTACAAATAAAATTTGATATTTCATTTTGTCTTTTTGATGTTGCAGGGTCATTCTGTTCAATTTCTGATTAATAATTGCCAGTATGAAAGTTATCTAACAGAGCTCAAATTCGAATAGATTTATTTTCATTTGCCAACTTTAAACTATGAATTCATTCCAACCCAATCTAACATACTAAGTTGACTCAAGAAAAGTATTCAAATGCCAAATTACAATTCTGATTTCTAAAACATTTATTTAAAAAAAAAAAAGAGTATTATGACATTTCTCCATACGTATTCACTTTTTCATCCTTCCAACAGAATTTCAAAATACATTCAACAATCAGATTTCAATACCCAATAATGCCATTTGAGTAAAGTAATACAATCCTTTATTAATTCAAAGAGATACCTTTACAATTTCTTCTTTCATTCCTCAATTACAATATACAGAATATGATTTCTTTCACATTCTTTCAAAAGTAGAAAAACAGAGTATATCTCTTTCACAATTCAATTTACAACTTTCATAGCCCATACAGACCATCTTTCCATCACAAATAATATACAAGATCATCCACTTCAAGTGGGAAAAGGTTACATTAAGAAATGATCTCAGCAAGGACTGTCAAACTGTCTTCTTTCTCAGTTCCAGAACAACAGTATGAATTTCCATCATTCTCCAATTTGGTCACAACAGAACAGGGGAAAGGCAATGCTCTCCACCCAACCAAGACATCCAATGAAAAGGGAGAAGCCATCCTTCTTCATTGGCCCCCGAGCCCCAACCACATTGCAATAAGAAATTTTTTTTTCAACTCATGGCAACAATAGGCTTCCACAACACAAAGACAAATTTCTCATTCAAAACACAGTCCAAAACAAAACTGTAGTTTGCCACCACAGAACAAAACAACAAACAACACTCAGGCTTCATCATGCAAGCCAAAGGAGCAAGAAACTATGGGGGATGTTGCTTATGCCTCCCAAAGGGGAAATGGGTATCACCACCTGAGAACAAACCACCAAAATATATATCATTTCAAATCCCTGACATGCCCTTATGCCTCCCCCAAGTACCCCTTATTCCTCACATTTCCTTATGCCTCCCCAACCTCTTATGGCACCCCATAACGAGTAAAGAAATGCAAGCTATTTCTTTGTAAGGTGGAACCCAAATCCCAACTCCCTCCACACTTATACCTCCCCAAAACACTTATGCCTCCCACAAAATGCCCCATAGTCTTCTCCTACACCATCCCTAGGCCATCTACCCAACCAGCCAACAAATAAAACAACACATTCAAACATTCAACCATTCACATATGCATACAAATAAAAGGAGAGTATTTCCAAGAGCTAAGCTCTTACCTCTCCATGATGGAGTTTGTTCCAAGTTCAAAACAACAAGCTCTCCAATGCAACACAAACCAAGAGATCAACAATCAACAAGTATGCAACAATCTCCAAATTTCTCCCAATTTGCAAGAGCTCCAAAAACCCAAAGCAAGTCGCCAAAAATGAAGTGATAAAAGTGAAGCAAAAAAAAAAACCCCAAAAACAAGCCAAGGAATTTGAATATATAGAAGAGGAAAGAGAAGAGGATGAGGTGGATCCATGTGGGATGCCACATCACACATCCTCAACTCCAACTCATAAGTCAACTTCAATCTCCAAGGCACAATAAATAAGTAGGTGAATAAATGACAGTTTTACTTACACACTCAAATCAAACCCACACCTCATAAGGACTGAAATTGAAAGCATGTAAGAAAGTGCAATAAAAGCATACAACTTGACTTACAAAAATGCATAATGAAGGCTAGATTTAAACCCTCCAACCATAGGTAAGGTTGGCATGCAAATTTAAGAGGTATGGGACAAGTTTAACTTGTCCCATAAGCTTCCAAAATCAGCCTCCAAGGACAAATTCGAATTTCAAAAGGAGGTGGAGTGTTTCATACTCCAAAAAATTACAATCTTACACATCACTTACACATTTCTTACAACACTTTAATTTTAGGCCAACAACTCTAATAATTACTTTCTTATGTCCCAATTTGATTAATTAATTTTAACAACATGTTTACTCACATTAATTTACCACAATTAATAAATAATGAAAGGGGTAAACACATCACTTAATAAACACATACAAACATCAATAAAAAGGAACCAAATAAATAAATACACATAACCCTTGGTCACATTTAAAGGTGATCCCCCCCATGGGAATCCCTAACAATCAAACACACACACACGAACAATACAAGTTGCCATGGTGACCTTGTTGAATTCATCTAGAATTCCAATGTGGTTGGTCTCCAATCCCCCGATGTTTGTTGTGATATTTTTAACCTGCACAATACAAATACCCCTTCGGCCTCGTGGCCATATCAGAACATCCAAATGAATATAATATAATTTCAAAATCATCAATATATATATGAATCACAACAACATCCAGACAATCAACAATATCACTTACAATTTCATCAGCAACTATATAATCATCAATTTTAAATTCAATTTTCTCGGTCTACTCAATATATCCAAATATCACATGTCCTAACAACATCCATAATATATATATATAACCATGTCCAACAACATGTCAACATCTATATAAAATGTCTCTAACAATCATCATGCATCATATATGAATCAGAGTCAACAATAATCCATGATCTGACATCTAACGCCGTACTAAATCAAAACTATAATAATGTCCATAATATAGTCAGCAGTATCATGATCAATATCAAATCGAAGGGAAGTGGGCCTTTCCAATTTAAATGTAAAATTCCTATGTTGTAACTTAAATTATTTGCATGTGAAACATGTAACAAGTAAGAAGAGAGAAGTTATATCTTCCTCTTCATAAAATTGTTTCATAGGATCTCATGCGGTATACTGAAGGGCTTTTAATTTTTTTATCACATGAGAATCAACTCCCACAATCTGGCTTCAAACATCCATTGTGTCTAAAATGGTATTTTAGCATTTCTGACCTTTATCAAATTGAGTTTAGGGAACAAGATCTACATATATTATAGGGAAATTGCTTTCAGATTCTTGAATTCTTTGCTTATTTCTGCTTGCCATGAACAAATTCACAAGGGTGTAGCCTGGGATGTCTAGTATGTGCAGGTATGGTAGAAGCATGTGATATTGCTTGTTTCTAAACATGTATTCTGATTTGTAACTTGATAAGATGAAATGCAGGTGACTGGTCTGTGGCTCTGATCCACTTTGCAAATCAAATGTAAAAGTCCTAGTGTTGTAACTTAAAATCTTTGCATGTGAAACATGTAACAAGTAAGAAGAGAGAAGTTATATCTTCCTCTTCATAAAATTGTTTCTCTAACAAAAGTTTACCTATTTGAGACCATAAAAATAAGTGGTCATGTGATTTGTAATAATAATTTCTCAAGTTCATACTTGGATTGAACTTCAAATTATGTGGATTGGATGTAGTTTGCATGTTATAATTAGTGTGTATCATTCCATTTCCCAATTGATTTTCGATTTTTTTTTAGTTGTCCTATGCATGGGGATGCATCAATATCAATCGAAAGAAAACAAAATCATGAGGTTTCACAGAAAGAAACATGTCTATCCGAACAAAAGAATTTAAATGCATATATGCATAATTCAATTTAACACAGGGGATTGAATGGAACTTGGAGAGATTGAAGAATGAAATTATAGTTAGTGTTAGTGACTAGTATTTAAAGGTTAATGCATGCAAAATCTCTAAAATAAAATTTAAAAATAGTAAAGCCAAAACAACATGCAAAATCAGAAAAGTAAATTGTTAGAAAAGTAAAAAAGAAAAATTGTTAAAAATAGCAAAACCAAATTGTTAAAAATATGCAAAAGCTATAGAATAAAATTTAAAAAATAGTAAAGCCAAAGCAACATGCAAAATTTGTTAGATAAACAAAAATAAAAATTGTTAAAAATAGCAAAGGCAAAATTGTTAAAAATAGCAAAACCGTCATTTAGGTAGTCAAATTTGACACAGCCTCATAAATGTTCGCAAATCCCTTTCCCATAGGGGTAATGCCTTTGGCATAATAAGACCAATTGTTTTCTCACTTTTATAAATATTTTTATTTTCCTCTCTAATTACGCTGAAGGTGTCCCCCTATGGGAAAGGCCTTTTCATTTGTTCACATTATGGACTTAGATTTGATGGCCCTTTAAACATTTTTTTTTTTTTTCATATTTATTGGGCCACGGGAATGGGCATCGGGCTGAGGGGAATTTTCGATGCCTTTGATGGCAAGGGCGATGGCTAGATCAGCATTGCAGAGCTCTAGGAGGCTTTGAAGAAGCTCAGACTTACAATCTCGCCACCTGAGCTAAACTCTACGGTCAATGAATTCTTCAGCACTGCATTGATATGCAAGCTCAAGGTCAGCTCCAACGCTGATATTCGACGTGTGTGGGCCACCGATGTTAGATCATTGAAAAAGGAAAGGTATGTTTTCTTGGATTAAAAATATCTTTTTGTTTCCATAAGGATAAAATTTCACGGTTTGAAGCCGATGCCAGGGTTGGATGAGTCATGTTGCCTTATTTATGAGGGCCATGTTAAGGTTAATGAATCTGAGCTGTAGTGCATACGATTCACTTCACTGCTCGAGACAGATTCCTTGTCTAATTTTTTGGCAGATGATGTTTGGAAGGAGGGTTTAAAATAGAATTTAATAGGTGACAGACCCTACTCTTTGCCACATCAATTTATGCACATCCATGATCAACACCCCTAAATCATCAAAATCATCAGCATAGTCAGCCCAATAGTCTTATGTGTCTGCCATATGATGGTAATTTATTCTGAGGTTCTGCTTAATAAATTTCTTCAAGTCAAAAGCAAGTTCTTGGCCTGAAGAAATGGACAGTGATGGGAGCCAGGGATCTCTCTATGTTTTGTGCATCTAGAGCCGTCTTGCAGGTGTAGTTTCCCAAAGATATAGGGAAGTGCAAGCCAGTGATTTTCTTATCCCTGTAGGTTCTATGTAACTTGTCCAATTGCCTGCATATCTCTATTAAGGCCATTTTATCATTGCAGAACATAGGGAGTTTAAGAGGGGTGCTCTCATAGCCTGCAAGCCTTATATAGGAGAATTTTCTGAATTGGATGAAGTAGGCACCGTACTTGCGATATTAAATTCATGGCTTCATTAGAAAACCTCCTCACCATGTCGCTCTCCAGAATCCTTACAATGTACATGGTGAAGGCATCATTCACCCTTCTAAAGTTGTGATTGCTAGTGTCCAAGGTGAATTGAGGGCAGTAAGCGTATATAGGGTCACCCTTATGAGCATCAATGTATGTGAATCCAAACCATTGCCTTGATGCTGCTAGGGTATACATCAAGTATGAAGTCATGTATAACTTCTTGGTTTGCTGTACGTTGGACAACTGCTCAGCTAGGTTCATACTGATGATTTCTACCTAAGTTGATATTCTGAGTTCCTTCACACACCATGTTGATAAGTGGGCACATCCAGAAATGGAACTCATTGGTAGAGGGTAAGCCCATGACCCGAGCTAGTAGGATTATAAAATCTGACAATTCCTCATTTAAATTGGCATGAAACATAAGCTTTGGATAGACGAGATGCCCCCTTTTTAGGGTTTTTAAGCCAAGACTTCGCCACCCGTGCCTTGTATTTTTCACTGTCTTGATCGAAGAGGGCCTGTGCCTGGTTTTGAGAGATTACTATAGAATTTTCCATTTCAAGAATCCTTAGGGTAGTGCCAATGGTGGTAGCGTCGAGCTTGGAAATGAGCTCCCCATGCACATTCGTCAGTTCACTCGAATCAGGATTGAAATGAGCACCGCAGGAAAGTATTATATCTGCACATTGCACTGAGATTGGGAAACCACCGGCGAATGCCAAGCCACTATCGTGAATCATTTGTGCCATAGGAGAGGGGTTTGGGTCTGTCATCCTAGTCCAGAAATCTCCAAAGTCCAGGTGACAAACTTCACTGTCCCTGATATCGGGAACGGCAGACTCGAGTGGTGAAACTTTCCCCTGACCTTGGAATTTAATCTTCATGTTGATAGCAATTTGAAAAACAAAGTTCACATCTGAACTCTGGGACAAAATTGCAGGGGAAATGGGTATGCGCACAGAAATTTTGATTGCGAGGGTATGAGCAATTGATAACAAGAAAGCAGTGTGTAAAAATGCATAGGGGACAGCTTATTAAATAGCCATTTAGGAGAGAGAAAGGTAATAAATGTGCATTAAATACACATCTACCAACTTAAAAAGCAAGATATTCTAGTGAAGAGAGGGAAAAAGTAACTCGAATTGCCTTTGGTTCACTTGGGACACGCAGGACGCGAAAGTGAGGTTCGGCCGATACGAGCGATACGGGAAAAGTATGCACAAATGCTTCTCGGACATGAGGGACGAAAATATGTGAAGTGCGCGATGCGGCTGAATCGGGTGAAAGGTGAACAATGAGTCCAGGTGAACTTGGGACATTTGGAACAAAAAGTTCCGACGGCCCTGCAAAGAAACAGATTTTCGGGTAAAGCGGCCGATCGGTGAACAGAGAGCCCAAATGAACTTGGGACACATGGGACAAAAATGTCTGACAAGACCCGTAAATCACACAAAATGACCAAAAACGCAGATTTTTTCCAATTTCTTGACTTTTCCCATTACCAGAACAATAGAAAAGGCATTAACTTCAATTTTTTTTTTCAATTTTGAACTTCTCAAAAGCAGGGGAATTTTGAGTGGACAACAGCTGGCTCCTTAAGTATAGGATGCACTTGGCTAAAGTCCAAAAGAATGAGACAAGGAAAGAATTCCACAGAAAATCTAGGGGAAGCTATCAGGTACCTTATCCAGATTGGGCCACGGATAGTCTATACAAGTGGATCCCCAAATCATTACCACTAACACACCAAAACAAGGAATGCAAGGAAGGGGAAACGACAACTATACAAAATATACAAAGGACTTCCTAATCACCTATGACTTAAACAATTTCAAGGTACTGCCCACTATAAGGAAGTGGGAGGGAAGAACCATCCATATAATCAAGGTAAAAATAATTCTCACTAGCAAAGTGCTTGATCTTGAAAGGTCTGAGCCAAAGAGAATCAAACTTGCCATGGCTACAACGAGGTTCATGCCTTTTATCCCACAGCAAAACAATGTCTCCAACTTTGAAATCCCTGGAAAATGGCCATATTTTTTATCAAAAAAAACCTTTACTTTCTTTTGGTGAGTAGATATTCTATCAGCGACCTTAACCTGAAATCCTCATTCAATTTGTAAAGGTACATGATCCTTTTATCCAAAGAATCATTGAAACTGAGATGTCTTCAATGGCCTTCATTAAATGCAAGGCTGGTAGTTCCATTGTTACGGGCAATTGAATTCCACTCCATATACTACCTAAAAAGGGGACATCCCAATGGCTCTTTTAGGTGTGATCCTATTTACCCAAAGAGCATCATAGAGTTTCATGCCAGTTCCTCTGAGATTCATTAACTAGTGTTCCTTATTATAGCCACTAGATTTTTGTTTGTTGATTCTACTTGTCCATTGACCCTGAGGATAATAATCTGAGGATTTGAGCAGGGAGATGCCATATCCATAACAAAAATCCATCATCTCAGTTGAAGAAAAATTTGAAGCATTATCTGTCACTATCTTGTTTGGTACACCAAACCTCACCAAGATGTTTTCTTTGATAAAACTGCATACTACTTCTGAAGTAGTACTCTTCACTGGAATGGAATTTTACCCACTTAGTAAAATATTGTGGCAGTTAATACGTGGGTTGACCAGCACTAGAAGAGGGATTAAGTGTTCCAATGAAATCTAAACCCCATTGTTGAAAAGGCTCTTCGATCACAACTGGTTTAAGGGAACAAAGAAGCCAACTTGGGTCTACCCATGAAGGTTTGACAAGCTTCACATTTATCAATCCACTTTGATGCATCTTTGAACAAGGTAGGCATAATAATATATGTGCACAAAGAATATTATGAGAAGTGACAATTGATGAGTAGTGCCCTCCACATGCTTGATTATGAAAATCTGAAAGTAGCTTCCTAGTATGTTCCTTGTCCACACATTTTAGAAATCTTCCATCCAACCCACGCTTAAACAAGGCATTTTCCCACAACACATATTGGGCTGATCTTAGCTTAACATCTCTCCTCTCTTTGGTAGTCAAATGAGAGGGACATTCTCCATATGTGATAAAGTGTGTGATATCAGTTCATACCATTCATCAATTGAGCTAAGAAATGAAGTCGGTAGGAGATCAACTTTATCCTCTGGTAACTCATGTTAGCTCCCTCAGCGATGAGTTCAACACAGGCCTTTTCCATGGATGAGCTTGGTTGGTCTGATTTCAATGTCATATTCTTGAACCTTGGCCACCCAGTTTCCTCTCTTGGATCCAAACAATGTATGTGTGAGAATGGACTTGATGGTTGTAGTCTCTTGGTACAAATGTCTGTGGAGTGAGAGTTAAGAATGTAAAAATGCAAACTGCTTGACAACTTTAACCACTGTGAAAGCATGTTTCTCCATTATGGTGTATTTTAACTCATGATTTTTTAGAATGTAGACTCATAAATGCGAATTGGGAGTTCATGATCATTATAATCTTCTTGAGTCAAAAAGCAGCTCAGGGTGTTATCTGTGGCATAACAATAGATAATAAGCATCTTCACTGAAATCTGGACATGCTAAGATGGGAGTTTTAAAATAGCTTTTTAATACCTTCAAAGGCTTCTTTACCTAGAGACCAGCCAAACGTCTGTTTTCCCTTCATCATTTGAGAGATATTCAAGGTTACTCTATGAAATAGGGATGAATCTTCTCAGGAAGTTAATCTTACCAAAGAAAGAATGCTAGTATACCTTCATTGCTGGTTGGAAGGGGAATCTGCTGAATAGCTTGAACTCGCTCAGGATCAATTTTTATACCATCTTTAGAGACAACATGCCCCCATAAGAATAAGAATTTTCCCTCTATGACACTAAAGACATATTTCTTGGGATTTAAAGAGATCCCATGTTATTCTACATTTCAAAAGAACTTGTTTCTAAAGGGATGTCATGAAAATGATCTGCCCTTACTTTGGAAAATACAGATCAAGTCATCAAGGTATAAGACAATACACTTCCCTTTAAGAAACTTCCAAAGGCCAAGTCCATAGCTCTCTGGAAAGTGCACCAGAATTAATGAGCCCAAAAGGCATCCTTTTGTAGCATCAAAGGTACCAATTAAGGGGTAGTGAAGGCTATCGTTTGTGTTGATCAATGCGGTATTAACTTCTACCTGATTATATCCTGAGAAGCCATCAAGCATAGACAACATTTCAGATCCCGTTACAGCTTGTAAGACTTGATCCATCATGGGAAAAGGATATTTATTCCTTCAAAGAAGCTTGATTCAGGTTATTTCTGAAGTCAACACAGATGAGAATCTCAGACATTTTTCTCCACTAACAGGAACAATGTTGGCAATCCATGTTGAATGGTGGATAGGAAAAATGATTCTTGGCATTTTAATAACTTTTCATATTTCCTGAAAGATGGTGTCAGCTATCTTAGGATTGTATTGCCATTTATGGGTTTCTAGGGATCTGAAAGGCTTAAGGCTCAGGTTTGAGAGGGATGAAATGCTACATCTCCTTTGGTTGAAAATCTTTTAAATCCTCATAGGAATAAGCAAGAACATATTTATACTTCCTTAAAAGATTAATTACTTTCTTCTTTTCTTCTGGTGTGCAACATTTTCCAATGTTCATGAGTTTAGGGTCAATAGAACTCCCAATATTAGTTTTATCATACTCAGCTAATTGTTGTGATCTAGTAGAAGCTTTAGACTTCACATACCTGTCATGCTTGTCAAAAAATTCTTCTAAACTCACCAGTCCCTTTGGAATCTTGTTCCCTTTGAGTTTGATACATCCATCTTGATCTGTCTTTTCTTCTTTGACATCTTCTTTATTGCAGGGCACACTCTCATGAGGTAAATTGTCACTTCCTTCAAAGTACAACTGTTCAAAGTTATCCCTGAGTTATAAGAAAGAAAGAAAATGTCTGATCATCATTGAAAACTTCACCATTTACTTGCATTATCAGGTACACTGGGCCTATGGATCATTTCAATGGTAAACCTATCTTGAGAAAAGTTAGGATGAGGTATCAGCAATGATCCTGAGACTGCTAGTGAATCAGCCCTAGTGTTCGAGGAACAACTCCCTAGGCACTGCTTCAATGGAGAAGGCATCAAGAAATTTGATGGAGTCCCAAACCTGATTCCTATAATGTTTCAACCTTCTATTCTTTACCTGGAAATGGTTTCTAACTTACTTGTACAATCAGCTTCACATCTCCGTGAGCTAGAATATTTTTCACACCCTTTTCTTTTTCCACATGAAGCCCAAGAATGAGAGCTTCATACTCTACTATATTATTAGTATTTTCAAATTGTAACTTGAATGAGAAAGGACAAACCTTTTCCTCAGGAGATGATAATACTACACCAGCTCCAGAACCAGCTGAGGAATAAATTCCATCAAACTCTAATATCCAAACACCATCAGGATCCCCAAGTGATATTTTGGGAAGTTGGATCTCCTCTGGAGACATAATCATATAGTTACCATGCCCCATATCCTCATAAAGTATTTGTGCTTTGGGATCATCTGTTTTTTGTACAATATACTCAGATTGCTTCTTAGGAAACAACTTCTTCATTTTTTCCCATTAACAGGTATGAGGGAATGTGCAACCAATCCATTTGAATTTCTCCTCCCACATATTTACAGAAGTTCCGAGTACTTAGCAGCATTCCATATGAAGGAGGAATGTCTACTACTAGGATAGTAGCCAAATCCTTCTTCTCAAGAAAAGTAGCAAAAGCTACTTGTGCATCTTTAATTCTTCTGACTAGGGGTACTTCCTTACTCTCCATAGAATAACAAGACCCATAAGTACATGTGAGAGTTAGGCCTAAGGCATGGGCTACTTTGGTAGGCATTGTCTGATGCCCCTGACATAGTCTGATGCCCCTGAGTCTATGACTGCAGTTGCTGAGTCTATGCCCTGCTATAAAGAGGGTTACATAGAATGGTTTGATCTTGTCATTAGGTGAGGTGACAGAGGCTACCAGATTGGGTTGTGGTGTAGAAGATGGAGTGGGTAAGAGGCATTTAGAGGTAGTTTTGGAATGGGAATTGACAAAGTGAACCATTTTAGAAAAAGACTTGGGATGGGTTTGATAATACTCAGCCTCTGAAATTTGAACCTTGGTCTTTTCTAGGTGATCAATGATATCAAAAGACCCAGAAGTGGATGGGCTATCATCACTCGGAACCTTAGGTTTATTAGTTTTAGGAGTTGAAGAAGAAGTAATTTTAGTAGTAGAATTGACAGGACTCACCTTTGGTGTGGACGTAATGGGGATAGGAGATCCTCTTTTTACAATTACAGGGATAGTCGTCAGATGCTCCTTGGATCTTTTGGTAGGCTACATCACTTTCTCCTTTTTGTTTGTCTGCTCTCGAGTCATGATAGCGTATGATTCACTATTCATGTCCACTACTACTTCATCATAATCATCTTCTTCATCAACACCTTCAGTAGTGAATAAATTAACTCGAGATCCCTCAAGTTCCTCTGCTTCTTCATCAACCTCTTCAACAAATTCTTCACAATCTTCACTAACCTCTTCATCATCCGGTTCTTCAACTTCATAGGTTGCGTTAACAGGGACTTTAATAGGAGGTCCTTCAAGTGCTAGCCTTGTTTGAGAAGTAGGCAAATGATTTCTAGGCTGAAAATTCCTCCTTGGAACGTCTGCATAGGGGGCATGCTGAGCCAATTGTTTCTTAATGGCGATGAGATCATTTGCAAGTTTTTGTACTAGTGGATCAGTATTAGGCCCAGGAGTGGAAGAGGAGGAAGAAAAAGACCTAGATTTAGAAGGATCTCTTCTCAACTTCCCTGGACATGATTAAATCATATTTGAAACTAACAGCAAGAGTTTGATCCTTGGCCAATGTTACAAGATTAGCTCTTCTTAATGCGTAACTAACTTCCAGAAATTGGGCATTCAGGAAGAAGCATTTTTGAATTTGATCTACAGGTTGATTGTCAGGTGGGATTTTGTTAATCAACTTGTTGAATCGGGGCTTCTTGTCCCCTAAATGTCTCTCTGGGCTCTTGAGATTCCTTCTTTACGACCAACAGAAATTTGGGCTCCGCTGGGGAGAGGTTCCCTTCCCAAAAGAAAAAATTATTTCACACCTTGTACAGAGCATTGTTTTACTGTGGGACTTGGATATCATGAAAGCATTTTGATAGATCATCATTATCTTATAAGTACAGAGGAATGAAGATCCTGGAAATGAGCAGAAAAGCATTCTCCAAAATTTCAGACTGACCATAAACTTCCTGCATGCCAGAATATAATGAATTTGAATGAGACCATTCGATATCAAATAAGAGATGTACCTTACCATCACCTCTGAACATAGTTCTTCCATAAATAACATGGGTAACTCATGCAAAGGCTGAGGAAGGGCATAGAGGCCCAACACGATGGCCCCAAGGCAATGGTATACCATTCTTGCGAATAAAAATGGGGCTTGAAGGGGAACTAAGATCCTTTCAAGTATCAGATTGGAGATTAGGACTGAGTTTACACTTTCAAAGGAATAAGCCACCCACAGGGGTTCATTTTTGACGAAGAGGAGTGCTTGTTGAATGAGCTTTTCTATTTCTTACTGCTGAAGGTAAACCTTGAAAAATGTTTGTTCCAAAAGCTAAAACACAAGAATCTTCAATACCAAGGGGTCCTAAATCTGAAATCCGAGTAAAATGTGGAGTCAAGATCAAAGGATGAGAAGACAAGTGTTATGAATTGAGAATACGTCAAGAAAAATGATTCCCTAGAGGAGTCTGCTGTCAAAACCTATTGGTCGTCAAAAATGACTTGCCACAGGAAGAACAACAGTCAGGGGACAAGAAGTCCCTCCTCTTTAAATTTGGGAGAGGTTCCCTTATTCAAAAGCAAAACTTAACAGATGTACAGAGCATAGTTTTTCATGGAACTTGGATATCATGAATCCTCTTTGAACAAATAGATCATCAATGACAAAAGCTATACAGAGGAATGAGTGGAAATGAGTAGAAAGGCATTCTCCAGAATTATAGATGGCAAAATAATTCCTTATGCGTGCCAGAATATAATGAATTGGAATAGGACCATTTGTACTCAAATTAATGAGATGCAATTTGAAAAGCTTCCTCCAACACAGTTCCATAAATAACATATACAAGAATACAAATCTTCTTAGCATAATGCAGACAAATGATCTAACAATATTTTCATCAGCCTGATAGCCACGAATAAAAGAATCAGATGGACAAAGAAAGAAGATCCTTTTGTATTGATTGCTTTACTATTTCTTACACTTTCAAAAATAAGCCAAGTTCTCCCCTTCAAAATGGTGAAGAGAGACCATTATATAGTTTTACAAATCAGTTATATCTTGGTAACTACTTCTTTTAATTAATGTTTAGGATAAAGGTTGCTTAACGCAAAACCCCAACTAATTACAATAAATTTGAGATGAGGAAAGAAAGAGGGAGAAAAGTCAGGATAAGAAGACAAGTGTTCATGACTGAAGGACCCACTGATTTGAGGATCCACTTTTTAAACCTTTTTAATGACCTCTGCTATGTCTCTGCCATTGTGGAACTGATGTGTTGGCAGTGGACTGGGTCCAAAATCCTGAGAGCACTTCTCCATATGCTTTGTCAAATTCGACGTGTGTATGTAATCCTTGGGTTGCTTCTTCAATAGAAGACTGGAGAGAGCATATTTCCTTCATCTGGCCTCCTTGGTGATAGGAGGGGTCCTCTTTGAACAAGGCCATCACTTTGATCAAAATTGGCTCTAAATTGAGACTTTAATTTCCTACTATCAAGGAGAGAGGTACACCATGAGGTCTCATCATGGAGGAGCAATGAATATCCTTAAAAGCAGATACCACCAAATTCTTGAAGGCCTCACCCTTCACTAACTATTGCCTCAATTCTCCCAAAGCCTCACTCTAGCACCTTGATTTACCAGTCCACACTGTATACCCAGTGATTTTGACAACTTATCTTTTGCATCATCAAAGACCTTGCTTGCTTATTAGAATGGCATTTTCACTCAGCCTGCCCCATAAGGCGAAGGTCTACTATATAGCTGCTCCAGAGTTTGAGCTCTTTATCTATATTTCCAATGGTGGAGGAGAGTTTCTGTTGTAGATTTCTTACCTTCTCATTGAGTTTGAAGGCTTCACTAATGAAATTCAACCCTAGCAAGGTGGGAGCATATCATCTTCCATGGGCCTCCATAGCTCCTTCCATAGATGTTGAAGTATCCTTGTGTATATCTCCTTGATGCCTTCTAAACTTCACAGGACTCTCCTGTCAAAACTTTATCTTTGGTTCAGTGACTTGACTAACTTGCAAGAATCTGATCCTAAGATCTTCAGCTAGATCATCCTTCTCCTTTTTGAACTAATCCAAATGACTCCAAGGGAGTGTGTTTCTTGAAGTTGTCAATTTACCTATGAAAATAGGGTCAGAATTATCATGGGGATCCTGAAGCCCTAGATCAGGAACTTGGTATAAGTTAAGTTCTTGGATCAATTGGAGAGAAAACCTTCCATAGTGTCTCCTCCTTGCCTCAAAATCATTAGCACAGTTAGCCCAATAGTCTTCTATGATGGCATATGATGGTAATTGATTCTGAGGTTCCATTCAATAAATTTATTCAAGTCAAAACAAGTTCTTGGCCTGAAGAATTGGACAGTGATGGGAGCCAGGGATCTCTTTATGTTTTGTGCATCTACAGCCGTCTTGCAGGTGTAGTTTCCCAAAGATATAGGGAAGTGCAGGCCAGTGATTTTCTTATCCCTACAGGTTCTATGTAACTTTTCCAATTGCCTACATATCTTGATCAAGGCCATTTTATTGTTGGAGAACATAGGAAGCTTGAGAGGGGCGCTCTCATAGCTTGTAAGCCTCGTATAAGAGAATTTTCTGATTTGAATGAAGTAGGCACCATACTTTGATATTAGGTTCATGGCTTCATCAGAGAACCTCCTCACCGTGTCGCTCTCCAGAAGTCTTACAATGTACATGGTGAAAGCATCATTCACCCTCCTAAAGTTGTGATTGCTAGTGTCCAAGGTGAATTGAGGACAGTAAACACATATAGGGTCACCTTTATGAGCATCAATGTATGTGAATCCAAAACATTGCCTTGATGCTGCTAGGGTATACATCAGATATGAAGTCATGTAAAAAAATGTTGTTTGTTGTACATTGGACAACTGTTGTGCTAGGTTCATGCTGATGATTTCTACCCAGTTGATATTCTGAGTTCCTTCACACACCATGTTGATAAGTGGGCACATCTAGAAATGGAACTCATTAGTAGAGGGTAAGCCCATGACCCGGGCTAGTAGGATTATAAAATCTGACAGCTCCTCATTAAAATCAGCACGAAATAGAGCTTTGGACGGATGGGACACCCCCTTTTTAGGGTTTTTAAGCCAATAATTTTCCACCCTTCACCTTGTATTTTTCACTATCCTGGTCGAAGAGGGCCTGCGCCTGGTTCTGAGAGATTACTATAGAATTGTCCATTTTAGGAATCGTTAGGGCAAGTGCCAATGGCAGCAGCATCGAGCTTGGCAATGAGCTCCCCATGCACATTCGTTAGTTCACTTGAGTCAGGATTGAAATGAGTACTGTAGGTGAGTACTATATCTGTGCATTACACTGAGATTGGGAAACCAGCGGTGAATGCCAAGCCACTATCGTGAATCATTTGTGCCGTAGGAGATGGGTTTGAGTTTGTCATCCTAGTCCAGAAATATCCAAAGTCCAGGTGACAAACTTCACTGTCCACTAATATCAGGAACAGAAGACTCGAGTGGTGAAACTTGCTCTTGACCTTGGAATTTAATCTTCATGTTGATAGTGATTTGAAAAATAAAGTCACAGTCTTAACTCTTGATGGAATTGCAGGGGAATTGGGTATGTGCATAGAAATTTCTGATTGCGAGGGTATGAGCAATTGATAGCAAGAAAGCAGTGTGCAAAAATGCGTAGGGGAAGAGCTTATTAAATAGCCATTTCGGAGAGAGAAATATAATAAATGTGCATTAAATATGCATCTACCAACTTAAAAAGCAAGATATTCGGGAAGAGCGGGAAAAATTAGCCCAGATGGCCTTTGGTTCATTTGGGACACGTGGGACACGAAAGAGCGATTCGGCCGATGCGGGGAACATGGGGACAGAATGCACAAATGTTTATGGGACATGAGGGACAAAAGTACATGAAGTGCGCGATACGGCCGACGTGGGTGAAAGGTGAACAATGAGCCTGAGTGAACTTGGAGACATTTGGAACAAAAAGTTCTGATGGGCCTTAAGAAAACATAGATTTCAAGTAAAGCGGCCGATCGGTGAACAGGGAGCCCGAATGAACTTGGGACACATGGGAAAAAAATGTCTGACAGACCAAAAATTGCACAAAATGACTCAAAAGACATAGTTTTTTCCCACTTCTTGACTTTTCCCTTTACCAGAACAACAGAAAAGGCATTAACTCAAAAAATTTCAATTTTGAACTTCTCAAAAGAGGGGGGAAATTTTGAGAGGACAATAACTATGTAAACTATTTCTTTATTTTCTGCACCAGTTGTATCTCCCTTGTATGGAGATTAGCCTTAAATTGTAATATCAATATTGACAGATATCATTGAAGGTTATGAATAAAATTTATTTACAGACACTCCCTCCAAACTGATGAAGCGCAAGTGCCCTGTTTCCTTGTGCATCCATTAATGTCATTAGGCTGTAGGCTATCTGTGCAGGTGAATTGACCCTCTACAATTTTAATTCATGATCACTATCTGGAATCTTTGAAATGCCACCTGCTACCACTAATCTCCAGAGACAGTTATCCGTTTATGTATACTTGATAGCATTATGTTAACTGAATGAAAATACTGGTCTAATTGTCTGCTTGTGGCATTTGATTAATTTTGATTGTAATTTTGTCATACACACACAATATAAAATTGAGAGTGTATGGCATATTGCATCATATAGAGAGTTTGACTTACAAATATTCTTAGGTTTAAGTGTGCACTGGTTAGACAGCCCATGGCTGATTCTTTTCATGCAAGAATCATTTTCCTCTATGACTATAAAAGCAATTATCCTTTAAACTGGAAGAGGCATAAACATCGACTCCTTTTACAGTGACTTTGGAGATAATAATATAGTAATGTTTTCAGATTTAAAGACCATTTCATCCTAAATAATGTGAATTTTTATGTATGTGACAGTAATTTTCTTTCCCATTATTTTGAATTTTGGAGTCATGTTGTCAGATTGTGCTTGAGTTTTCGTCAAATCATCTTGATTTCTACAACCAGATGAAGTTAAGGTTTTATTTCCATGATCTGAATACCTTTCTGTGAGCATTGCAAACTGCAAAGTCAACTTACTAATTTTCAATGCATATAACCTTTGTTTGCAGAACTTGAAAAGCACATACCAGATTTGCATGTTTTGATTTCTACACCTTTCCATCCAGCCTATGTAACTGCAGAGAGGATCAAGAAGGCAAAGAACTTACAGCTTCTTCTTACAGCTGGTATAGGTTCCGATCATATTGATCTCAAAGCTGCAGCAGCAGCTGGTTTGACTGTTGCAGAAGTTACAGGTACAAGCCTTACTTATAATATGAGTATCCGAACTCTATAATTATGTACTGTTGACTAAGTAAATGAGAGAGTTTGTAGTGTGCAACAGTTAATGCTGCTAATTGATAATTTAATGGCTTCTTTGCGCTAAATTTTACAGGAAGTAATGTGGTGTCGGTGGCAGAAGATGAACTCATGCGCATTCTCATACTGATGCGCAATTTCGTGCCTGGATATAAGCAGATTGTTGGGGGTGATTGGAACGTAGCTGCTATTTCGTACAGGTCATATGATTTGGAAGGGAAAACTATAGGTACTGTTGGTGCTGGCCGGATTGGTAAAGAATTACTCAAACGTTTGAAGGTATAATTGGGACCTGTTTCTGATTGCAAGTTGAACACTTTTTAAATATCTTCCATTGATAAATCCAATCTGTATTTATTGCCTAACTTGAATGTGAAACTCCATTTTCATTTTTACCGCGGATTTTTCTTCTACAGCCGTTCAACTGTAAGCTTCTCTACCATGACCGTCTTTCAATTGGACCAGAATTGGAAAAGGAAACTGGAGCAACATGGGAGAAAAATCTTGATGATATGCTACCGAAATGTGATGTAGTTGTCATCAATATGCCTCTTTCTGAAAAAACTAAGTATGTTATTCCAGTCATAAGACATGATATCTCCTTTTATTGAGTCAGAGAATGCAATTTTGATAGATTTTTTTATCACAGCAACTGTGTGCATAACAATGTTATTATTGTGTCTCTTTCCCTACTGGTTTCATTAGGGGAATGTTTGACAAGGAGAAAATCAGCAAAATGAAGGAGGGGGTTTTGATTGTGAACAATGCTCGAGGTGCTATCATGGATACTCAAGCAGTTGCTGATGCTTGTGCAAGTGGATATATTGGAGGTTCATTGCAGTTCTTCAATCTACTTTTATGTATATTGTCTTAATGATGGATGTAAAAAATCCTTAACTGAAACAGTTCTTTTGCATGTAGAGAGAGTACAAGTAATTTTATATATTAGACCATTTAATGGTCAAGACAAAACTGTAATCCTAGGTGCCTTGGCTTCCCTAGGACACTGAAGGAAATCAGAAGAGATCAGGATGCAAAACCTTGGTTGATTGTTTCTGCTTATGAGAGCAGCTTTGTTTTGATAGAAGTAATGGTGAAGGAAGTTGCTAACATAAGGGGCACTCTGTAATGCAGGTTATAGTGGAGATGTTTGGTTTCCACAACCGGCTCCCAAAGATCATCCTTGGCGCTCCATGCCGAACCATGCCATGACTCCCCATATATCTGGGACTACAATAGATGCCCAGGTCTGTGTTTTTGTCATTAGTAATTTCAGAACACTGAGTTTGAACTAGTTTTCAGTTACAATTGTTGTTTCATCGATCAAAAGCAAAAGAAGAGAGGATACATCCTATTGCAAACATTTCCGGTGGCATGAGGGTTTAATATTCTGATTCTTGTAAGCACTAAGATTAAGTAGTTTAATATTATGATTCTTGCAAGAACTAAGATTAATTTTATCTTCCCAACTGAGTCATAGGGTTTGAGTTTGACTGCATGTTCAACAAGGTTAAAGTTTGGTTCAAATTCATCAATGGATAAAGTTTGGTTGAAATTTATCAATGGATAAAGTTCAAAAAAACACGTTATTGAGTTCAAACATTAGGTTTTCTTACCTCAATTTATTTTTCCAAAATAACATGAGTGCATATATATGTCAGGGATGGAGTGGATAGAGCTTTCGTGATCTGTTTTAAGTTGGTATACCGTGTATGTATACACAGACACATGTATAAGATAATGCAAAAGATATGTCAAAAAACCCCCATGTAAAAATAATGGATAAGGTTCAAGTTCATGTTTAAGAAGAATAAAGTTCATTGAATTTTGAACTTTTCTTGTGACATAGCTTCCAGGTGTGAAGACAATGAGGAGGTGTGACTAATTACTTGGAAATTTGTTGTTTTAGATAAGGTTTGCAACAAAATTGAAAGGATATGTTGGAAAAATACTTCAAGGGTGAATAATTTCCTTCACAAAACTATATTAGGAGATACATCCTTATGAAAATTAAAAACATATTCTGAACAATCTCTTTCACCTTTGAACTTTGCAATGCTTTAATTGAACTTTGCAATATTAAAATTGAACTTCACAATTCTAAAGATTAAGATAGTTAATATTTATAGGTGGAAACGTTAGTCGTATATTTTTCAACTTAGGAATGCCTAGATTTAATTCTCCATAAATTGTGCATGTATAGCTTATAATCTTTGAAATTTATCATTCAAATATATTTTTAGAGTTCATTTTCTCTTTAGAAGAGGCCATTCTTCTCTTTGTTTTCTCTTTTCCATGACTTTTAAAATCATGTGAATTCTGGAAGATATACCGAATCTAATATCTATAGCTAAATGTGTACAAATGTATGAGAATTGAAGGGTTTGTTCTGATATTAGAATAGGTGTTGGTCCAACTACATATCCTCTCTGACCTTGAATGACTAACACAACTTTTAATATCAGGGTGTTCTTCTTTGACAAGAATGTTTTCAAAGGATTTGAGCTCGAGTAATCTTCTTGCACCTACACTTTCAACATATGCAAATGTATATGTATGAATTTGTAACAAAATTGAAATGTAGAGATAGAACCTTTAAATGAAGTGGTTCATCTATATTCCCACACTTACAAAATCAATCACACACCCTTTATCAACATCAACTACAAAAGTAATAATTATCCCTTTAAATCAAATAACATATACCATTTGGCGTTCACATTGCATTGTACACATGTAATTGCTAGTTTAAAATATTTTGTCTATATTTTAATTTCAAACTTGTTTAAAAAATCTTAACTTCATTGACTTGAAGTCGATAAATTTCAAAACTATATCTCAAATAATCAATAGCTAAATATCATTTTTTCCTTTGAGGCATTTTATCAAAGAGTTACCCTACCTTCTATATTATCAATTCATTTGAAGTATTTTGTCAAATAGTCAAACCCATATATGGCTTTATGTAAATTAAACATAACAAAACTCATAAGTTCAGTGACAAAATTATATAAACAACTATAAACTAGTGAAGTAACTCAATAAGAATGGATACAAACTACTAAATTTACAAGGAAAAAATGAATTTTATAAAATCTTATATTTAATTAAGTTATCATTTTCTGTTGAGAGTTAGTTCAAGTGGATGAAATCAACAAATCCAATCATCATGTCTTAAAGATCGATCTTTATTTTACCCCCAACATATAAAATGAGGTATTGACACATCGCTTGGTAATTATAGGGGTGCCCTAAGTTACACCTATCATTTACTTGATAAAACTTATCAACATCTAGAGGCCTTTTTACACATGATTTTTTTTTTCTCTTTAAGAGACCATTGACATAAAGTTGATGTCATCCAAATATTTTCTCTCTTCTAGAGAACATGGACTTAAAGGTATTTTTCATCTAGATAAGGTTTGAATCGGTGAAAAGTATAAAACACAACACCTTATTACTTCAAACCAGTGCTCAATTTTGCAAGGCGTTTATACACTTCTAGTCATTTTATATGTCAAAATATAGCCACTTTTAAAAATGATGATCATAGGTGATAGGTAAATATTTAATTTAAACGTCAAAATGACATGTAGATTCTATATATATATATATATATATATATATATATATATATATATATATATATATAAGAAAGTTAATAGGTTAAATATTATACAAATAATATACATTATAAATTTGTGAGATTCATGACAAATATAACATAAATGAAAATATAAACTTTAGAATGTAAATAAAATTAAAATAATGGAATTAACTCAATATCTTATTAATGAAATATAAACATCTTCATATCTCAATGATAAAATAGAAACATCTATTAATTTTGATTTTTAATTAGTTTTGTTTGATTTCTTTTTTAGATTTATTTGATTTTTTGTTTAGCTTTATTTTATTGATTTTCATTTGTAATTTTTTTTTTGATTCATTTGATTTCTTACAAATAAAGATTGGATATTGGACTAGACACATTCGATTTGGGATTTTACAAGAAAGGTGAAATTTGAAATTGAACTTGCAAGCTTGGAAATTGGATGTTGGAACTCATTTTCTACAAAATTGTACGTTTGCACCAGTGATTCTAAGGGAGTCAATTTCTATCATTTTTTTAAATATAATTTTCATAAAATTGTAATATGAAATTTTGTTATAATATTCTCATAAAATTTAATGATGTTTATGGATCTTCAAATTAATTAGTGAAACATTAATTTTTTGTGGATAAAATATAATATGTGAATAACTATGAAATTGATTAGTCCAATCTATTATCCAAAATTAAATAAAAGACCTATAACTATAGGAAAATATTACAAAGAACAAAAAGATCCATATAAAATTTAACTCAAGTTATGTATTCTGTAATAATTATTATAAAAAACAAATTTGTAAATGACATCCATATATTTTTCTAGACCATCAACTAATTATATTGTAATATGTAACATTCAACGTCAAAACCCACTTTAATGGCATGTCATGTGGGCATTTGCAATATGACATTATCTTCTTCTTCCCTATTTTTTTTATGAAAAAGATCTTGTATTATATTAAATGCAACATGATACAAGATGTTCCTATTGGTGACGCACGTATTTGTGTTGAGGTGGATCTTAGCAAAGTTCATCCTCGACTTTCGATGCCATCAAATGACACCTTTCACTTGCGTACTAAATAAGACAAAAATAAAATATGGTCGATTTGATTTTACTTATTCTCTTATTCTTGTTTGTTTGTTTTCTTAATTGTATTGCATTTTTATTTACTTTTGATTCAATCTTAGGACATATTACAAAAATTTCATTATGATCTTCCACATCATAATGCCTCTTATTATGTGCTAAAATAAATAAAGGTTTCTCAAGCCATGAAAAATATGCGAGGTATTGAACAATCATCACATTTGTTTACCATCTATCATCTATCCATGATTTCACACATCCGTATTCTATCTATCATTCTTCTACCATGTATCTAACATTCCTTTATCATCTAACTAACATTCTAGCCTTTATCATATTATTCTATCCTATCAACCATCCCTCTAGGGGAATTTATTTTCAAAATAGTCATCTACATTGTGAAATTCTCCCATCGACCACTTCACCAGATCTGCTAAAGTTTCCCATGGATCAACATTTTCAAGTGTTATCTATCTTACAAAATCAGCCTATCAACCTATTCACTGAAATGGCTAAGGTGGCCTATCGATCAAAATTTACATGTATTGATCAATTTCTATTGTCCATGCAACTAGGAGCATCTTATTTCACCCTATTTTTATACCATCATCTTATCTTCAACCTCTCAAGAGTTCCTCTTCTTTTTCATCAAATCACGGTCTCTCAAATGGGAATCACCCTATCCAACCTTCATTTTTCTTCTAAAATTCATCCATTTCTACTACTTTCTTTGAAAGGGCTCCACCACCGTGACATCCTCCCAAAGAGGGGAAATGTAAACACCCTGTTGGTACCCAAATTGATTCTCCTTCAAAGTTTGAGCAGCATCACAGGTTTGGAAGGAAACTTAGAGACAGATAGATCATAGTGAGTCATTTTGTAGCCGGGGATGGGATCTAACTAGCCCTCTGTCACTCAGATGTGGAGAAATGGATAGCACCCTCAAACGGACTTGATCTATCCTCACTACTTTATGGTTGTGCCTTTCAACCAGGGTGAGAGAACCCTTTTGTATCATGTTGTTTATGGAGGAGATGGTGAATTCCTTCCTTATGAAGTGTTTAAGAATACCTTGAAGAAAATATGATCAATACAACAAAAACCTAACTCTCACAATTTTTCACTCTAGATAATGGAGATTTGATCGATTTCGTCACGCCTAAAATACCCTCAAAGGATAACAAACAATCTTATAGTCATGCTAGGAGTCATAGTGATTTTAAATTTGTTTATTTCACTATCAAATGAAAGCTCTTCTGATAAATGAAATTAAAAATGCCACAAAAATATCACAAGGATAAGATATTGTGTGATTCATACAAATTTCAATGTAAGAATGCAATGGGAACAAGAAAAACTACTTGCAGACATTTAGAAACAAAGCAAAACAAATTTTTTTCCCAAAAAATAACATAGATTAACTCAAGTTTGATTAAATTTATCAGCAAGGGAAAGTTTCTTGAACAATCTCAAAGCTTGTCAATGGTTGTACACTTTCAACCACCTTGACATGATCAAATTTAACACAAAGGAGATAAACAGGTTTCTTCAGATAGCTTCTTAGAAAGACGAGTTCTATTAAGATTTTTCTTAGAAAATCAGTTCTGATATCTAACACTCCAACCTTCTAACCTCCAACCCCTTTCACGGAAAAAATCATGCCATTTATATCATTTTGCAACAAATTTTCCCCCCCAAAAACCCAAACATTGAGTGCATCAGTGCTTGCCATGATCCCGATTGTGATTCCCATAATCAAATATGTAAAAAAATTTCAGGTGCTCAGGGGTTAGATCTCTTCGAACATCTCTCACATTCAACTTCTTCCTTTAGTAGATCACTTTTCCCTCTACTCGCCAACCACTTCCGCCCCTAATCTATCAAATCTAGTTCTTTGTGTGCTCAGGAAGGAAAAACGGAAGATCAGATTGAGCCCAAAGGTCATGTCTCATCTTAATGGTAAAAGACATCCCCAGATCTTCCTCGCCAAACTTTAGATATCAAATTTACTCCCCTTTTCTGTTTGACATGCAATAAATATCAAGAAATCATGAAGACTTACATTTCTAAGAACTCTGGAGTGAAAATGGTAGAAAAATTAGATACAGATGCACAACTACCATTGATTTCTATTTTGAATTTGGACCGTCCATGTGGGAGATCCATTTTAAAATGGGCTTGCGGGTTCCCTTTTTCCTTTTACAATTTTTGGAAAAATGTAAAATTTTCACATTTTTCTTAGCACCTCCACCCTTGAAAAATGAGCCTGACACGTGTCCTAAAGTGGGTCCCAAAGGAACCGCGGCCAAATTTTGATATTTCACCTCTTTTTTGGAAAAGGGAAAATTTTCCAAGTTTTCCCCGTAGCTCTTCCCTTGAAAAAAGGGCCTGACACGAGTCCCATTATGGGTCCCAACGGAACCACACTTTCTTTTTACTTTAACTCCTTTTTGCACAAAAGGAAAATTTCCCAATTTTTTTCTGAAGGTCCGCATCTCCGCCGTTGACTGGAGAAAGCTTTGACCTTTCTCCATCAAGCTCGTGGGTCATTCTGATGATTTCAGTCTTTTGAATATTAAGGGGCTAAAAATCCAGGTTGCCCCTGATGGTTCACTTCCCTGCCTCTTAACATTTTCAAAGCCAACCTTGACCTCTTTCTTAGCGAGCTTACGGGCCTATTTTGAGATTTTAATCCTTTTGATGATAAGAGGCAAAAATCCCAAGTTACCTCTGATGGTCTGCTTCCCATCCCCTTTGACTTTTCAAACTGCCACGTGTCGCAATGGTGCATCTTGAGATGGTCCCCAAAAGTTGAGACAGTGAATGAGTGCAGGATCACCACGTGTCTTGGGCCCTTTAAAAAGTCACTAAAAATTATAAGGAAAGAAGACCCGGTGGAGACCTCCACTTGTCATTATGGTACAACTTCAAAAATCTCAAGGCTTCAAAATGACTCGGTGGGGGCACGCTTCCATTTTAGAATTTTACTCCATTTTTCCAAAAGGGAAAAACATCCAACTTGCCTCTAAAGGCCTGCATCTCCACCTCTAACTTTTCCACGTGTCCTCTTGTGGGGACAAAGTAAGAATTGCTCCCTACCGTTTAAAATTCACTTTCATCAAAGCCTGGTGGGGCCGCGGGGTGGGTTCAAAATTTTTGCCAAAGTAGCCAAAAAGAAGAAGTTCAAAAACCAACCCGCCATGCCCCATTTAATTAGAAGAAGCCACGTGAGTGCCCAAAGAACCAATCAAAATTGAGCGGAGCTACGGGACCAAAATTTCCCTTTTCACCAAAAAATCAAAAGCAATAAGTTAAAGCATTTTCCTGTCGTCCCTTGACAAACCAAAAGAAGCCACGTTTCCTGTCGATGTAAGGATGTAATTTTTGACCAGGAGAAACACTCGTCAAACTGTAAAATGTAGAAAAGTGACCATTTGAGCCTAGAGATGAAATTTTCTCCAAGGACAGAGAATTTAGAAATGTTATTTTGTTTTCTCATTGTGGAAATAAAGTACAAATAAAAGGGGTTTTTGAGTTATTAGTTGATTCTGAAATTCAATATATAAACCTACTGTTACTTTACTAAATGGGTTACCTAAATATGAATAAAATGGGTTTCACGGGGTACATGGAAAAAGAAAGTAACAAGTTACAATTGAATCCATTCTTCTTTCCAAAACGTGTTTGATCTATGGACTGTTATGGGTTCTTGTTGTTGAGAAAAGTATTGATAAAAGTTTTCCTGTCATAAGAATGCATTTTTTGTTGGGTCATGGTAATAGATGATTAAAAATTGTATGAATAGTTATATGCCCATTCCAGCATATCTGTGCGAATATATATATATACTTGCTTGTGGAAATAGTTTATTAAAACTGTCTTAGAGCCGAGATTCTATTACTATTTTCAGAGAGATTAATCTACGTTGCTGTGTAGATACCACTTAACATACATATTTGTTTGTTATAGGAATTTGACTGATCATAGTGAGTGATTTCTTGTTCTGCATTTTTTTACACAATTAGAGTCAGGTAAAAATGAATCAGTTTACATTACGTTAGAACTAAACTTGTTATAATGGTTTTATATGGATAAAAATCCTTTACTGGGTATTGTCTGCATCAAGAAAGTAAAGGTATTGGAAAAATTTGGGTTCAATTGTAATGATATTGAATCCTTTTACTTATACATATTAAATGACGTTGATGAGTTTATTAAACTTAGTTTTTGAAAGACCAAGGATTATTACATCCTTAATGAGATAGATTGGTTACAATAAATTATAAGATGTAATAAAATTGTCTGATAACTGGAATTCTATAACCGTGCTTAGATGAAAATCAATAATTATAAGATATTATAGTTTCACTTTGTTGATTCATTGGTATATATATTTAGTAAATGAAGTTTATGGAATGTCATTGTTTACATTTGATCTTGTATTTGTCTGAAAAAATAGTTTTCCTTTCTAACTAACACTTAGTTTATTTAATGAAATGTATGATTCTAACTAACACTTAGTTTATTTAGTGAAATGTATGATTTATGAAGTTTACGATTTAATGTAAAATAAAATCATATCATTATCATTTATTTCAGTATAAGATAACATGATTATGAGTAGACAATTCATGCCAGTTTATTGAACTAACCATGCATACTTTCTCTCTTTCATACAGTTTGCAGGACAGAATAAATAAGTGAAGTGATTATTAGATTTTATACATGTCATTTGTTTTCATATCATTGTTTGAAAAAATCTGTTTCAGAACATTGTATTAATTGTAAACGAAAGTTTCCTTTCACATATTAGTATAAGGCATTTTCCTATTTGTAATATTTCAAAAATAAACGTAGTAACATTCTGAAAATAATAAGGATTATTCCTTATCAAGTTAAATAAATATATTCTTTATTTGTAATAACAAATTATGAGTTGTAATGAAGCTTTTCATGCTGAATTTACAACATTGTATGTTATAAAAATGGTTAAACTTAAATATAAAACATAATACTATTTTTTTATATAATTATGATTGTACGTTCACGTCAATTTTTATCATTAATATTGGAATGGAATTTATTACAAAGATAATCACATTGATATCACTATCATATTTAAATGAAACGAAAAATGATTAATAACTGTTATTAACAACAACACATACTTATGAGATAATAATATTTTGTTTCAGAATTATAGATTCAATAAGAATGATTGATTAAACCATTAATGGTAATAGTACAACAATAATGCAAACAAGCTATTATAACTAATGTCATATTTGAGTAACATACAATACATGAACTATGCCATGATGAAAAACATTAGTGTATGTACTATCTCATTATTATTAATTGGAATAATTATATGCATAACATGAAAAAGTAAAATCACGTTATACAAAAATATTAATTTTTCCTATTAGACTTTAGATTACATCCCTTCAATTTAAGGGAAACATACACATTAGATAATGAACTAGTGAGACTAAACGATACATTTAGGATGAGATTGGATTGTTACAAAAGTAAGGCATGGTTACCTAAATCTATCTTTAGTAACAAAAGTTGTGCTGCAATACCTTGAAAAGAGACACTTCTTAAAGTTAGTAATGGGATAAGTTACTATAGTTATCTATTAGAAAATGGATAATGTGTCTTAAAAATCACAGCGATATAACGTATCTAGTTTTAATTCGAATGTTAGCAAACCCACTTGAGACCCAAGAACAACCTAGGATTAGTTAGGAAAATTATGGAATAATTTTTTTTTTGTTTAAAAGAGTCTACAACTAATTTACAGGACAATAGTTGTCGCAAGAAAGTTTCAAAGCCCAAAACTATTAATAGCTTATAGTTTTATTAATATGACTATTATAAAAGATCACAAGGTCCAAACTTAGGGTTAGATTAATCAATTAGGTTAAGAGGGTAATTTCTCACTAAACCACCCTCTAACAGGCTTAAAGATTCAACTTGATTTTTCTCAAAATTAACGCACTCAAAACTTCCCAAGAACATTCCCATTAGATAGGAAATTTCCTCACCTTTCCGGTGATATAAAGAAGTCCTCCTAACTCCTCATATTTCTCAAGTTATGGGCTGGCGGGCCTTGGGGTGAAAATTTTCCCAAGAACGGGCCTGCGGGCCTAGGGAGGAAAATTTTCCCGAGGGCGGTCCTGTGGGACCAGGGGGAGAAATTTTCCCACGGTCCTTGAGAAGGAATCGTCCGGAGCGGAGTGGCGGAGCAAAAATTTTCCAAGGTGCGGGCCGGCAGAGCGGAGAAGGGATTTAACGCTTTGGCCTTTTTGGGACAAAAGTGCAATTTACCTCTGCGCGCCCATGAATATGAAAGATGAAACATGTCAGCATTTCCAAGTGCCACATGTCGATCCTCGATTCACACAGGGAAAATGGACTTACGGGGGAAACATACGAATTTGACTTTAAAAGGAAAAAGGATACAAAGGGTTAAAATGCTCCACGCCTCCGTCGATGCCTAAGGCTGCCATGTGTCAGCCAACCATTGGATGCGGATCGGCAGGCCGGTGGGAGAATTTAGGAAATCTTTCCCAAAAAAAAATCTGAAACGCTAAGCAAAAAGGGGATCCGCTCCTCCGCCGACGCCTTGTGACGCCACGTGGCAACACCTGATTGGCTGCGGGCCGGCGGGGTGGTGGAGGGAACTTAGAAAATTTTCCCAAATTAATTTAAAGGTTAAGTTGACTGTTGCGGGCCCGCGCGGCTGCGAAAAACAACCAAAAGGCAAAAGCGGGGTGGCGGGTCCGCGGGGGAAATTTTTCCAAAATTTCTTTTTTGAACTTAGGTGATTTTTGACAAGAAGAAGGGCTTGCAGGTCAGCGGAGTGGCGGGGGAATTCGTGCCTTTGGCGTTTTTGACCAGAAAGCGCTAAGGGAAAATTTGGGCCCGCGGGTCTGCCAAGGAAATTTTTCCCAATTTTTTTTTGACAGTTAGAATTATTTTTGATGCCAAATGAAGAAAAACTTCAGAAGGCCATAACTTTTGATTGGGAGATCATTTTTGGGAAAACGAGGACTTTTTGGAAAGCTCTCAATGTCCTCTTGCACAGGAATCATTAATTTTTTTAATTTTGTTAATGTTTAAGGGGTAAATTTTATGAAAACAATATGTAGGCTTTAAAAAGGCGGGCTGGTAATTTTTAACTTATGAAATTTTAATCAATTGATCTTCGTCCTCTTTCAACATGTCAATTAGACATGGAGAATTGTTCTTAGATGGATTTAGGATGGATTTGGAAGGTAAGTTTGTTTGATTGACTCCCAATAAAAAAAAAATACAACTTTGACCGCAAAACGACAACAAAACGGTTTGAGCCCGATTTTGCTAAGTTTTCTAAGAAATTCCTTATGTGTTTTTGACCAATTGAATTCATTTAGGGCATACTACTTCAGTTTAATCATTTAATTTTCTATTTCATTATTGCAGGTTCAAACTGTGCATTTTGGTTAAGGTATTTGCCAGTTTGAAAATACAAAACAGAGATCAAATTTTAAAGGATCTATTTGCCATTTTCATCTTCCAAGTATTAGAATTCATTCCAATTCTAATCTAATACATTTAATTGATTCAAATCAAACTATTCAAAACTTTTGAGAAAAAATGCAATTTTGATTTCCAATTTTTACACATTTCCAAAAGACAAAGTTCTGTATTTTCCTCACACGCATTTCTTCCTTTACATTTCAAAATTACAACTTTCATATTCAATACAACATATTTCCATTACAAAACATATACGAGTTCATCCACTTCAAGTGGGAAAGGTTACAATAAGATTTCATTTCAACAAGGGACTGTCAAACTATTTTTTTTTTCCTTTGCTCCAACAACATGTAGATTTATCATTCTTCCAATTCTGATCACAACAAGAGCAGGGGAAAGGCAACGCTCTCCACCCAACCAAGACATCCAATGACAAGGAGAAGCCATCCTTCTTCATTGGCCCCCAAGCCCCAACCATAATGCAATAGAAGATTTGATTCAACTCATGGCAATAAAGGCTTCCACAACACACAAGCAACATTTCCACATTTAAAATGCATAGTCCAAAATCAGAATGTAGTTTACAACTACATTAAAGCATGACAAACAACACTGAGGCTTCATCAAGCAAGCCAAAGGAGCAAGGAACTATGGGGGATGCTACTTATGCCTCCCAAAGGGGAAATGGGTATCACCACCTAATTTCAAACTGCCAAAATATAGTATATCAAAGCCCTGACATGCCCTTATGCCTCCCCCAAGTACCCCTTATTCCTCACATTTCCTTATGCCTCCCCAACCTCTTATGGCACCCCATAACGAGTAAAGAAATGCAAGCTATTTCTTTGTAAGGTGGAACCCAAATCCCAACTCCCTCCACACTTATACCTCCCCAAAACACTTGTGCCTCCCACAAAATGAACCCCATAGTCTTCTCCTACACCATTCCTAGGCCATCTACCCAACATCCCACAAACATGCCAAAACATCCACAACAATAACAATTTCATAAACAAAAAAGAAGCATTACAAGAGTCAAGCTCCTACCTCTCCATAATGGATTTGTTCCAAGTTTCAAAACAACAAGCTTTATTCCAATGCAAGTAATCCAAAACAGCCAAGTACAAGCATGCAACAATCTTCCAAAAACTTCTCCAAGCAAGAGCTCCAAAACAACAAAAGAATTTTCCCCAAAAAGGAGTTTCCAAAAGTGAAGCAACCCCCAAAACGAGGCAAGCAATTCCAATCTTATAGAAGAGGGAAGAGAAGAGGATGAGGTGGATCCATGTAGGATGCCACATCACACATCCTCAACCCCAACCCAAAAGTCAACTTCATTCTCCAATGCATAATAAATAGGTGGGTGAATAATATGACAGTTTACTTACATACTCAAATCAAGCCCATATCCCAACGGACTGAAATTAAACCATGTAAGAAAAGTGCAATTAAAACTTACACTTTGTCTTCTCAAAATGCATTATAAAAGTCTAATTTCAACTCTCCAACCATAGGTATGGTTGGTAAATAAATTTAAGAGGTATGGGACAAGTTTAACTTGTTCCACAAGCCTCCAAAATCAGCCTCCAAGGACAAATTCGAATTTCCAAGAAGGTGGAGTGTTTCACACTCAAAAGTTAACTTACACATCACTTACATATCTCTTACAACACTTAAACCAAGACCAACAACTATATTGATTACATTCTCATGATATCTTTTAATTAATTAACTTAACAACATGATTACTCACAATATTAACACCACAATTTATTTAAATAAAAGGGATAAACACATCACTTAATAAACACATACAAACATCAATAAAAAGGAACCAAATAAATAAATACACATAACCCTTGGTCACGTTTAAAGGTGATCCCCCCCATGGGAATCTCTAACACAATCAAACACACACAAACAATACAAGTTGCCATGGTGACCTTGTTGAATTCATCTAGAATTCTAATGTGGTTGGTCTCCAATCCCCCAATGTTTGTTGTGATATTTTAAACCTGCAAAATACAAATACCTCCTTCGGCCTTGTGGCCATATCAGAACATCCAAAATAATATAAATAAAATTCCAAAATCATCTAGATATACGAATCACAACAACATCCAAGCAACCAACAAGATCATTTGCAATTTTACTCAACAACTATATCATCATCAATTAATTTCCATTTCTAGGTCTACTCACAATATCCAAATATCACATGTCCGAACAACATCCATAGTATAACCATGTCAAACAGTATATCATCATCAATATATAAAGTGTCTCTAATAATCATCATGCATCATATATGAATCAAAGTCAACCATAATCCATGATCTAATATCTAACATCACACTAAGCCAAAATTATAATAATGTCCATAATATAGTCAGCAGTATCATGATCAGTAACAAAAGTGTCGAAGGGAAGTGGGCCAACTAATTTATTCGAACATCTGCTTTGAATACAATGAGTTGAAATTTACTAACCAATGTCCTATCACAAGTAGATATCACTGAATACTTGACTGAAGAGTACTCATAGCAAAATTTTGTAACTCTGGAGTTGAACCACCATAAGATTCCCACCATTGCACAGGTGTTATATCTAGATTAGTTATATTCTCTCTTGCTTTTTATCGAGAGAAGAGGATCCCAATCTCATCCCTATATGAATTTTTTTGAACATATAACTTACTTCGAATATCAGGATCTAAGCACATTCTATCCATGCATTGATACAAACCATCCATAGTCTCCTCATCACTTTCATGTTTCATCCCAAACAAGTGAGGATTTAAGTAACATGTTGCCGAATGTAACGGAGAGTGCATCATATACCACCTCTCATCTATCATATCTCATAAATAATTCCATTCTAGCTTACAAGAATCTCCACCAAAGGATTGTTTGATTGCCTCTTTTTTCATTTCCATTGCCTCAATAATATCTCCCATGCAAGGAATGTCACCATCAACCATTCTAAGCACTCTTACAATAGGCTCAAATATTTTATCGGCCTTTATTGCTCCCTCCCAAAATTGTTCCCCTAGAATGATAGTTGTAATTTCTTTGTTTTTTGAATAGATGAAAGTTTACTAAATTCCCAATCTCGACCAACCACCACACTTCTAATTGCTTAATTCTCTTTAATTTCTATTTTCAAGGTAATAGATCGAGTTACAAATCTTGTGTCCCCTAGCATCAATAATTCCCTCTTACACTCTTTTCTGTATTTGCTTAGTGTAAATTGGTGGTTTGTAATAAACTTGGCAATCAATTTGTCTTCTTCCACAACTGTTAATACCCAATATAACTTTGCAAAATATTCCAAAAGAAGATCCAAGACATGAGAAACACAAGGAATCCAGAATATAGTTGGATATTTTTCCATCAAAAATTTTCCTGCTCCACCACAATTTGTAGCATTATCAGTCACAATTTGAACTACATTTTCCACTCCAACATGTAAAATAGCTTGTTCAAGGACATTAGCAATATATTCTGAATTTTTTGTTTCATTTGAATAATCCACGGCCTTTAAAAACACAGCTTCATGAGGAAAACAAGAAAGAGTATTAACAAGAGTTCTACATCTCCTATCTGACCAACCACCACTAACAATTGTGCATCCATTTTTTCTCCAAGAATCTATAATAGGTTTCAGCTCCTTTATTATTTCATACTTCTCTTTCTTGGGATCTGATGTCCTCACTCTCATAAGAAGGGCTAATATACCCTTTCCCAAATTCTGAAATTGCACACACCATTCCGCAAAAATATGGAGATCTAGTATGATTAAAAGGTACTGAATCACCATAAAAATACCTGCACACTATCCTATCAACATCTTCCTTAGACTTTTGATTCCAAAATGTCTTCAATGTTTGTTTTTTTTTCCTTGTGAAATTTGTTAGATGAGACTGAACCGGTCCAACTTCAATGTGTATTTTATGTTTCCTTGCAACATTCTTTAGTTTGGATTCAAATTGTTTTAATATATTATGTTTTGTATCCTTATCAATATGTAGGAAACTAGAAACTTGGTTTGAATTTCCAAGAAGATGACCTTGAATCTTTGTTAAATTATCTTGCATTCTAGATTTACAAAATGTGCATTTATGCACCTTTTCTGTATCATCTCATTTTATGTATTTCCATTTAGGTGTTGTGGACCTTTTTGTGCCATATCCGCCCCATTTTGAAATAAAAGTATAAGATCTTAAGCTGAATTTCAATTTGATTTTGAATTTGATATACTATGTTTGTTTGTAAAATATATGAATGAAATCTTATTTTGGATAAAATAAATTATAATAGTAAACCATTAAAAAAATATAAAAAATTACACTTGAAATAAATTTTAACTAACCTCGAGTGTTGCTGCAATGAAATCTTTTTTAACTCTGTTGTTGAAAGCTCTGGAAAATTATTGTTTTTACCTCTGCTGCTCACTATACACTTTCACTCTCTAACTGCCTTTAATTAATATGGTATAGGCTATTATAAAAATAGAAAATTCCAAACAGATGCCCTCAATTCTAGGTAATTCCATATTTTTTGGCTTTTATGGTTTGATAAATAGATTTGATAAATTTAAAATTATTGACGGTTTATTTTTTAGCTTTTTCTGATTTATTAACAATCAAAGCCCGAAAGTTTCGAAGTTCCATCTGGTGGACTGGGAAAAACACAAAAATATGGTAATTTTCTAAAGAACGGCCATCTTTGGTAACTGTGCCCCGAAGAAAACCTGCCTATGCTTTTATAGCTCCCTGAGTTGCCTCCCTCGCCGTCTTACATGTGAGGGTTGTACTCTTCTCGTCTGCAATGATCCACCATCATTTATCTTCTTGAGCTCAAAAAAACAAACCAGAAAAAACATAAAATTTATCAAGTGCTTCCTCTGTCTAAATCCGAATTAAAGGTTATAAGCACCCTAGGCAATAATTGAAGTGGACACCTTTCTTACAATTTTAGTTAATAATTTTTTTTTTCCATCAAATAGATAAATAAAAACCATGTACATTATCATATTTTAAAATTTGCATAAGGATCATAGTAAATAAATAATTTGGATAAATTGGTATATAAAAGGAATTAAAATATTCTATAAATTATCAAATAAGGACGAGTAATAATCCCTGGATAGAGAGAATTAATCACATGAGGTGCTCAAAATGCAACACATATAATTTTTTATACAAGGTTGGTTACTCATTTTATTTACCAATATCAAGTAGGTGATGAGACTCAAAACTAAACAAACATCATTTTTTTTGCAAAACAATAAAAAATATTAGGTAGCTCTCATAGTTTTGGAAAGATTGGTATTTGGACCAAGATTACTAATTACTTCATAAAAAAGACATTTCTCCCAATATATTAGGAATAGAGAATTAAATAATTATTTCATTCAATTATACTTGCCTCTCCTAGCTACACTAGTGATATTATAAAAAGCACATGAACTTTTTCTAAGAAAAATTACACACCTATATTATATAGAGCTAGATTAGAGAATGGGTAACAATACAAACAACATCGTATACGCTTAAAAACATGCATATGTAATTTTACTTCCAAAAATATCATAATACATTTTGATGTGTAAGCATGAAATTTAATGTTATTATATAATAATATCAATAAAAGGGTAAATTAATATTGACTTCAGGTAAAACGTTAATGTTAAGTTTTAATAATATCTAAAAATCATGAAAATATTTAGATTCAGGCGCCCCGTGACTATTAGTTGCCTATTCTACCTTGGGCTTAATCCCACCTTGCCTCCGTCCGGGACACATACTTCATCAAAGCTTCAAACCCTACCTGCAGAAGCTTAAACTTTTCAGGTAAATCAGGTGTTACGGTAGCTTCTGACAAAGCTAGAGGTAGTACGGAGTGCTTAATAGACATGATATTGAAGGTATACTCTGTAAGGCCGTGAAGAACAAGAGATTGAATGGACCATACCAGACCATTCATTCTGAGCTTAATGCGTCGTAGTTTAGTAATAAATTTCATGAGACAATCGACATGTCGAAAACATTTCCACCAAACAATTTCAGATTACCAGTTCATAGTCGCAAAGATTCATTGTGAATAAACCTACTTTAGACAAAATCATACAGTCAATGTACCCATAATTTGAGGAATTTTTATTACATGGGGAGGAGTTGAAACTTGGAATTCTCTGGCGTGTTACCCAAGAAGTTTCGTTTGCTTGCCAATTGAAAATGATTGCATCTTTTTATTTTCATCTCTAATTAAAGTAACACTTTTCTTTTCCTTTAATCTTAAATAAGCCCAAATTTCCCCACTTTTATTTTTCTTTTTATTTTCCTCTCTAAGTAACATATTTATTTTCCTTAATCTAAAATCAGACCAATTGTTTTTCTCACATTTATTACGTCGTATTTGTCTTCTACTAGGAGGCACTTTCCCTTTTTTTGTCATCCTTAATTTTTAAATGTCGTTTTATTTTGTTCCAGTTTTATGTGCCATTGCATTTGCTTTTTGGGTGCTACATGGGTGGGTGGCTGTCATTTAGTTTTTTTTTTACCTATCCAAATTCTAATCATAACAAAGTTGGTGATTTCAAATTTCATCTGGCACAGTATTCTTTCATTTGTCAAAATGAAGTGTCGTTAGCGTTTACTGGGTGTTTTCTATTCTCATAAGTGCATCCATATATTGGAAGCTTTAATTTGTGTGTATATATATTGTTTTTTTATTCTTCACAGATCACTATCATAAGCACTTTATTTTCTTTGAATTGTGTAAATTCACCGAATTAAACATTTCAGTATTTTTTTCATAACTGCAATGTAGATTAGTAGTAAATGTTATTTTGCATCATAGGGAATCACCGATACTTGTAAGGAACATAAATATTTTAGATTAGGGTCATTTATGTACTAAAAATAAAGATGGTTTATAGATTTGGATATATATTGGAATAGTGTTAATTTAAATTTTCTAGATAATCAAGGGTTTGACCCATCCCTCAGTCGGAAGAAGAATATTGAATGTATTTTAAACTCATTTTTCATTACACCAGGGAGTTTGGTGGAGTTTAACACAAAAATGAGGCCCATTTTACAGATGAAGATGGATTGGAAGTAAATATAGGGTTGCTTCATTATTTTCCTACACAAAATTCTCTCAAATATTGAATAGTTATCCGCAGATCAAAGTAAAAAATATGTTTTGAATGTCATTAAACAACTCTTTATTTATTCTAAGAAGTTTTTTTTATCTTAGTGCTAATTTTTGGGTCATCTTGTAATGGTCGACTTCTTGTGGTAAGATAAAATGAGTTTAAGCGAATATATCTATTTTTTTGTATGTAATTGTAACACTCTCTTCTCGATAACTGTTCACATGGAATGTAATTTGCACTTTAAAGTTTGGAAATTTTGGCATAGAATCCACATCCTATGGTTCTTATTACACTGAAAACTGCTTGAATTTATTCCTAATGTCTTGTATGTGGGACTTACTTTAACACTTCAACTTCAACACTACAAGCATGCCCAACAGGGCTTTAACTCATGTCATCAACATAGTTAAAGCAGCTGAATAAATTTCATTACAAGATGAGAAAAAAAACATTTAAAGAAACATGCTTCTAAGATTTTGAAGAAAAGAAATATATGAGGGAATTTTCCATATATTCACAATTAAGTGAATTTGAACCATCATCATAGGAAAATACAAATTACAAAGTAAATATTTTTTTATTATACGAAGGGGTATCATATTTATATTCTATAGAGGACATTTTAAATCCAATCAAAGGAAAACCTCAGAGGTGTACCACAAATTTGATATACCACAACCTCACTACTTGTTTGCTGCATTTATCGATAGCACTATTGTGATTAGAGGATTAAAAATGTAAATCTGGGTTAATCTCTTAAAAGAGATTCCAATTACCATTACACAACAACACTTGGACACATCTTACTACTATTATCTTGATTATTATTGTCATAAGAATTGTTATATTGCAAAAATCTAAATTAATTCGGCATTTCCCAATTGATCCAGCTTTTTGGAATAACATTAATATTTAAAATGACAATAATGCACATGTTCATAAATATATTCACACAAATGAAATGGAGCTTTTATTGCACGAGATTAAAAGTTTAACACTTAACGTTACATTCCAAAAGCATTTTAATGGCACAGTTGGAACATTTTCAATTCTATTAATTATTATGTTGTTACTATTGTTAATTATCTCTTACAATGTAGCCATTATACCAACAAATACTCAATGTTGTGCTTTTGTAGTTTATCCCTTGGAACTCCATTCCAAGGGCAATTTAATAAGCTGATACATAGCCAAAAAAATGGTTTGGTATCTAATATCCACGCAAAAATCTAAATATGTACTCGCTAACATTTTCTGGAAAGACATTTTGTGCCAGTTTGATTTTTTGTAAGCTCAAAATGCTAGGTAATAAATGCAGCTCTTACTTTGTAAGAATGCCCCATCATAGGAGGAACGGTCCCACATCTACAAACATTAAATGCCCAAGCAACTAAGTAATAAATACAGTTACTATTTTCGAAAATAATATTTATAAAACCAATTCAGATCTTGGGGAGTCAACATTCACCATACAGAGTTAACATTCATAATTCCTATTAAGGGTCATATACACACAGAAACAAAGAAATTAGAAAAAAATTGTTATTGTGACATCTACCCCCACTGAAATCACGACATATCCTTGCTCCCCCTGGAGGAGCAACAGTAAGTTAAATGCATTTTTCGTAGTTTTTTCTTCGTTGATGACTCATTTTATCATTCATGACCTTGATTTTCTTTGGTCTTCTCTCTATTTTTGATTTTTTCCCCTCTTGTTGGACCATGGCATGGGCGATGTAAAATTCACAAAGCTTTCTTACATGGTTAGATTTTTTAATTTTTATTTTTTCCCGTTCAATTTAAGTTTATTGCTTCCTTTAAAAATTGTCTTCCCTTTTTTATACATTTGGCTTATAAGGGGTACTCAGTTGTCTTATATGAATAATTCATTATTTAATATATATATATATATATATATATATATATATATATATATATATATATATATATATATATATATATTAAACCAGAACATAGACTATTAAATCGTATCCATTTTAAGATATGATTTTATAGTGTTTCATTAACATTTGCAGGGGTTTCTAAGAAACATTTTAGCCTAACTCCATATGAAGTGGAATGTCCTTCAATTTGCAAGTGTTATATTAATGGAAAAATGCACCACCCCCTCAAAACTCTTCCTCTGGTGGTGGGATGCTTGAATCCCTTCACGAACACACACACACTAACTTGAGAACTGATCACTCTTAATCCGCTTACAAAATCGAAGGCTCTAAATATTCCAAGGTCTCAATGGAACATCTATCTCTGGTTGTATACCTATGACAACACACCTAGCTTCCCTTCAAATGCGCATGGATTAAAACAATGATCCACACTACACCACATCACAGTTTCATGTTTGCCATGCTTACGGATACACCTTCTTCAGCTCCTCATAGGCACAATCTTATTATCTACTTTATACTATAAAATTTCATTCACTATTATAAGGGGGAATAATGTAGACTCTAAAATATGTACTTATTACAATTGCATTACACTTTTAGTACCTGTTATATACATGGTTTCCAAGCAAGAAGATTAGACATTAGTGACACAAGTCCTGGTTTTCTATTGCTTTTGATTTATCCAATTTTCAATTCTTCTCATGGTGTGATTGACTTATTTCTCCACTTTTGGTCATGTCACAGAGATCCCAGTTATCATGTCATAACTATTTTATGTACTGAGCTTTCCAGACTAAAGCGTACAGAATGGGCCACAACATCCATACACTATGGGCCATCCCATTTGCTTTGGTCCTTCCTTTCTTTTCTATGAAACCTTTTGCATTGGGCTTCTTCCTCAATCATTTTTTATTTGAACTTTATATTTTGGGTTGGCCTTTTGTGTCACTAGTGTCAAAATTTGAACAAAAAAACTCATATATATACCTAATTTACTAAGAGACTTAAGGAGACAATTATTGTCATCTAATATCACTCTTTGGGTAGAAGAAACAGGAAAAAGATTGCATTTGATTTGCATTATCACAACATAGGGAGGGACTTATTCCTGAATTCCTTATCACACATCTGTGTTGGGGGAAAAGTAATGTAGCCACAGGGTTCATTTTAAGACCCCCCTTCAAAAAAAACTTAGAATTGTTTGGCGAATATTTGAAATTAACTTTCAAAAAAATGGTGAATATTGAAAAAAGATGTTTCGCGGAAAAGGAGATTCGATATGTTGTAGATTTGATGGGCTTCGAAAGACTGTTGGATGGTTTTCCAATAATATGTTGCATTGGATAGGTGCATTTCTACTTGACTCTCCCTATAACAGACGAGCATCTCTTTCGTAACCGTCTCTTCAAAACATGCATGATCATCATCGTTGTGATTGGATGTGTAGCATATCCTAAACCGTCTATTTTTTTATTGTGACGATTGTATGTTGGATGGTAGCCTTTATCCACATGTGACATCGAATATATCCAACTATCATTTTCTACCACGTGTCCTAATGGGGAACCCTCAACCTATATATATCACTACGAGGTTCATTTCTACAAATGTACAACGCTCTCATGACTCCAATTTTCTACAAAACTATCCCAGCATTGACAACCACCAACATACCCAAGCCCCAAACCTGCAATAGACCTATCCTCCATCCCACCCTCTCGTGTACCTCTCTTATGCAACATGATGTACTTATTAAAGATAAAAAATACCTAGAGTGAATTTCAATTTGTACTTTATCGTGTTGGTCCACTCAGGTGAAGATTCAAACCAAGGATTATTCCACTCTACTCCACTTTCCTAAGGACTTTGTATTTGGACCATCTTGTGACCATCTACCTCGTGTACCTAAAACTCTATTTTTCATCAGCACTTGTAGTAAACATACAGAAACATTCTATTTTGTAATGGACAAGTACAATAATGATGTATTTCTAATTAAATATATTTATGGAAAATTAGAAAATTCCTAACCCTGTGTTTGAAAATATGGAAAATAACATGAACCGAATATTTCCCAAACAAAAAATCAAGACAAGGTCCTGTAATAATTACTGTGTATGTCCATGAACAATGTGACCAGAAGACAAATGAACATCTGAGCTAGAAGGGCTCTCTGCTCAAAGAAGAAAAACTTCTTTATTGAAATGCAATAACTGAGACCACAATTTTCCATTGTAAATTTAAATTTATGCTTGAGTACTTCTCATATATATCTCCTCTCCTACACCTCCAATGAGTTCAATAAGAACATCTTGAAGAAAACCCCCTTCTAGTGCTTCATAAGACCCATGCAATTTTGCATAATCCTTTTCCAATATTAAGACCCATAACTAATTAACTTTCCTAATAGTAGAAAAAATTGACAATCTATGATATTCACAAGGTATCTAATCATCAAATGTGGTGTCATTTATAGAGCAAGGATACCCTTCACAACATTGAATTGACCACTGTCATGTAGGATCTGAAAATCACTTTAATTTTGTTATGTTATTTTTGTTGTAACAAATTTTGGTGTTGATGATAGAACCCCACACCCATGCAGGTATGAGGTCTGTGTTGGAAATCGTGGGAAGGTGAGGATGGCACTGCTACATAGATGAGTTAACAGGGTAGGGAAATAAACCCTAATGAATATTCTAAACAAAAATTGAATGTCCCTTGTGCATTATATGGTCTTGCATAGGCCGTATAGAAAATAAAATTTTGATTTACACCGTACAAGCTCGTCGCTCATTGTAAATATGCCTTATGCGTAGCTGAAATATATATCAATAGTAAGGGATAACCTAATCTTCCACCCAAATTTTATGGAGCCGCTATGCGAATAACTCCAAACAATGTAAATGGCGTAGTGCAATAGGGGATGCACATAAGAAGGAGGATCAACAATTACTGGTAGTTTTATGGTCTTGCATTTGCACAGAGGGGATAGTTGTCGTCGATCTACACAATACAGGTAAATCCCCATTGTAAGAAAATCCTATCAACATGAATAAGTATCTGTCAACAAAAAAACCCTCAAGTAGAAGGTTTATAATAAAATATTATTATTTCATCAATCTTCTGCACGTAATCACATAAACATATAAACACAGACTCAAATAATGAGATAAACATGACGGTGAACATGCCATTATCACAAAGATACATCAAGCACAACAAATATGAAATGTGATATTGTGTTGGAACTGAGAGCATGAAATCCCATTACATAATCTTACGTGCACTGAAACAAACAAAGCTAGAAAATATCCGCACACAAAAATCTCTTGTGTGTGTACACACACACACATATATGTACACACAAATATATAATTATCAAAAATAAAATGTAAATCATCCATTGATAAATGAATCAACTGCTAATAAATGTTGTGTTTACATGACAACAACGACCTAGTCATTGAAATGTTTTTTAAATATAAGTATGATATATCAGGTTGTGACGTGAATAATAATATGAAAAAAAATTCCCATAATATAATTTATGATACATCAACAAATCACACTACCATGCAACGTGATCAAAAACCATTTTCATCCTCCTTAACCATTTATAATTGATTTTAGTATCGAGTCTCAAAATCGATACTCAAAAACATAATTTATATTATAGCATGGTTTCATTTTTATATTTACATTTTATCGATAACAAATCAAGATATAATTAATAACATAAAATAAAAATTATTTCCCATGCCTTAAAAGATGGTTTTAAAATGGAATTCTAATTTTTGTAGACTGTAATATGTAATGTGGTTGGTAAAGCCCCCAAATAACTAAATTTCATAGTTCTCTAGAACCACTTTTAAAAAATAGAATCCAAAATAGTATAATATATAAGTCTCACTCTCGCACAATGTATATTCATAGAAGAATATGTAAATAAGACAATGATATGTATTATGGAGTAAAAAAGGTACAAGCTTTTGGATATGTAAGAAAATCAAAACCAAACCACTCTATTCTTATACCCACTTTTTTTTGGTTGATTCTTAACAATTATGTAATGCAAGGATAGAAACATTAACTTGGAATTTTTTCTATGATTATATATCAGGTAAAAATAATTGAGTGACAATTCTTTAAAATTAAGAAAAAATTGTAGTAAAACTAGTGCAATTTTGATCTTAAAACCATATGAGTGTGGTAAATATACGATGCGAATATGACCCACATATGAAACATGTGCCTTTAAAATGCATGGAAAATATGGGCAGATAAATAAAATTGTGTTTTTAAAATTCATGGCTAAATGGACCATATAACTATTTTGTGTATTATGAAGGTAAGAGATAGTGTCACAAATTATGCTTTGAATTTAATGTGATATAAAAAAGATAAGAAAAATAACTGGTCATTTTTGGGAAATGTGATGCTTCACTGGGGAAAATATTAAATTCTTGGATAAAGAGGGGTCCTTGATTGATGAAAAAATAGCCAAATATTGAGGAAAAACATTGAATTATTCATCAAGTGGAAAATATTTTTCGCTAAAATAATCACTTAAACTCATGTTGAACCTTCAAGTGATATAAATATACCTTTTAAATGGTCTCGTTTCCCTTTAGGGGATTGCATCCATGTGTCTAACAGATCATTTTCTACATCTGATGCTCCCACTATGAGGGACATCACACATGGCTCCTTTAAATCTGAATTAAATATATATTTCAAAGTAACTAATATGAAAAAATACAGTGAAATACAAATGCTAAGCACTCAAGCAATGCAAGACTATTAGCAAATGAGAGAGATGAATGTCTTAGTTGATTTATGTGTGAATTGTAGCTAGTCGGGGATGTGTATATGCTTGATATGGAAGGAACTGATGTCACATGAGCTCACTCAAGAGATGTGGAACTCTACACAGATTTGGATCGAGGCACCCACAGGAGGACAAGGGTGCTTGGGCACTGGTGACTGATTATGGCACCAGTGTTTATGTGAATCTTTAGAATCTTCTTAATTTCAAGGTTTGAATATTGTCGCTCTAATGTCTATTGTTGGGCCCCAGAATATCAGCTAAGTACAAGAAGGTGCGTGGGCGCATGGAACCTATAAGAATAAGGGCATGCGGGTTAAAAGCACGTAGGGCAAGGTTCTATTAGGGTTTAGCAGAAATCACGGCACGCACGTAAGACAAGATGGGTTTTGGGAGCTTAGCCATATTTGGAGTTCCAGAAGCACACATGAGGAAAGCATGACCCGTATAGCATGTGGAATGGATAAGGTGCTAGCCTGGCAGCTATAGGATCGAAAAGGGAATATTCCATGCATGCGATGGAAGGATTAAAAAATAAAATCATTGCATAGAGTGGAGAGCTCAGATCAAAGGAGGCATGCTCCATTGGAGGACCACTTGAACACTTGGCATCCGATCTGTTACCTCAGAAGGCATGGCAGTGAAGGAAAAAAAGCTATATATAGAGGTGCATGGATAGTGGAAAGGGCACGCGGAGAGAGTTGATTGGTGGTGGAAGAGAGGTGAAGCTCTGTAGAAATATCATGGAGGATTATATGGGTTATGATTAGAGAAATATAGGAGTGGTGGCATATTAAGAGGGATGGATTTATGTTTATCCTTGTAATATGAAGGACATAGTTTATTTCTGATGCATGACCTCACTTTACATTATTATGTGGGTCTATTATGGCCTCAATGAATGTAATATGATTACTGAACTCATTAATACCAATGGAAGGTTCTTTTCTAAAGCATATATGTGTTCATGAGCTTAAGTCTAATGCATTTCCTTTGTGTTATGAATCATTTCTATATGTTGTCTGTTATTTCTCTTTTATGGATGCATTGATATTATAACTAATCCTAGGTTCTCAAAATGAACACATGGTTCTTTTCCATTCTTTTTGCACTTAAGTATTTTTCATAGACAATGTATTCTCAAAAGACTCACATAAAGGAGAGTCTCAGCACCCGCGCATGCCTCAGGTGACTTCCCAGTGCCCACTGGGTGATAGGTTGGTGTGCATGGGATTAAACTATTGTTCTAAGGGTATAAAAATAACTACATATTGGTTCCGTTGCCAGGAATTCTTTTCGAAGTTGTTGTGAGAAATGGCATACATATTTTTCCCTGTGATGTGTGATGACAAAACAATATGACCTTGGAAATTGTTGAAACATGGTTTAAGAGCACAGAGGATGAGTTTTCTCAAATATTTAGCACTGGACCTGAGTTCGATCCACGTAGATAAGTAGAAGAGAACTTGTACCATGAGTTGTACAAGACATTCTTATGTTGTTTTCCAGTAGAACTATATGAATGGTTTTCAGCATATGCATCTAGATCGAGCTGGTACTATAGATCACGCATATGGACCCTCGATGATTATCATAGGATTCATAATGCAGATATGACTTGGACGTGTGTTGTTGATCACTGGTGGAAAGGAGTGCTGAGTAATTATACTCTAGACTATGTCATTTCTACATATTCTTGCCCAAAAGTTGTTGAGCTTGAGTTTTTGAGGGAGCCTAGAGGATCATTTTTACATGTTACTCCTATGAAGATCTTGATCATTACCTTAATTTTAGAGGCATTTCCCATGGCCGGCTAAGATTCTCTGAGTGCTGGGTGAGGAAGCTAGGGTTGATAAGAACTTTGCATATAAAAAATCAATAAATTTTAGAAGATAACAAAACATAAGATATATGGGTGGGCCAAGATTCCCAAATATGCAATATATTCACAATAATACCCTTAAGGTAGGGCAACACCATACAATGCTCCTTAAGGAAGGAGTAACTCCACAATCTCCCAAGATGGGAATCCACTTCGAGGGGGACACCTCCAATATACCTCTACCAAGTAGAAGACTCAACTCATACCTCCATGACATTGATACTCACATCCCTTATATAGACATACATTACTCTTAATAGATGGGTAACACCTAATCCCAATGTAGGCCGACTCATTACCCAATATAACTAATTCCTATGTGAGCCCATATAACTAAGGGGATGTGTGCCACATGTCGGCATCTCCATCAACCCATATACATTATAATATCATATCCCAAGGTACATAGCATTGCCTCCCTCTTTGACATGTTTCATCCTTGAAACATAAGAAGAAGCCATATAATGAGTGTGCTTTAAATTATTGCACACTTGTCGCCATGCTCGATCATCCAACCACCCATATGAGATCCTAGTGGGTGATGTTGCTCCAAACCTGATTCCATATTCCATTGGACTCATTTGATTCCATCATTTTCCATATGTGATCCTCCTCGGTATCCATGCATATCCATAATAATTATTCTTGTGATTCCATGTCATATAATTATTGCTCCATTGATTTCATGTATAGCCCTGATTATTGCTCCTCAAATTTCCCTACATATTTCTATATATATTGTTGCCCTTATGTGGCCTAACATAACTCCATGATTTTTCCCTCTCATGATGATGAGGGTGTCTATATGGTGCAACCTTGGTATCCTCAACCTTATCAACCTTTTCTTTATTTTTCTCTTCCACCTTGTTTGCTATTTCTTTTTTCTCTTGAGTAGATGAACTTTTTTTTTTTTTTTAATATCTTTTTCTGCAGCCTCTCCTTCTGAATAATCCTTATTCCCTTCTTCATCATCTTCAAATTCCTCTTCATGATCCTCATTTATATTAATTTTTTTCCTACTAAGTGTGATATATTTCAATGTAATTTTCTTTCGCTTGTACCACAATTTCATGAATTTATTTTACACATTAAGATTAATTGTTCCCAATGTCTCTAACCAAGGATATCCAAGAACAATATCCATACCATCCATATCTAAAGCATAAAAATCTGAATGTAAAACATATTTATCCATAGAGAGCTTTAAATCTTCAAAAACTTGAATATTCTTACCATCCACTTGAGCTTCCTTAATATGCTTTGTTTGCACATGTAGATTTTGAGCTACATCCATATTGATGAAGTTATATTTACTGCTAGGGTTTATGGAAACAATTACCTTTTTTCTTTGAATACACCCTTCAAACTGAAATATTGAAGCTTCCTTCCTTGGAGATGCACTATCATGTGTAATAGCTTCATCATCAACATTTTCTTCTTCTTCTTCTTCTTCTTCTTCTTCTTCTTCTTCTTTTGGTTTTTCTTCTTCTTCTTCTTTAACAAAATTATGTTTCTTTTTTGTTTCCCATCTAGCTAAGAAAATATCTTCCATTTCCTCCCAATCCCAATCCAATAGATCTATATCCAAATAAGAATACCAATGTCATGCTTTCCCACCAAGATGAAGATAAAAACTAACCCATACTAAACATTTTTCAAAATACATTTGTCTTAAATTGTATCCACCATTTTTTTGCATCAATTTCCCCATTTCCATAGAAAATTGGTATATCCATGATGCACAAAAATTAGGGTTTCACAAACTTACTCCTTTGACCAATGTTTGACCTGATGATTTCATCTATAATTCAGGCCTCCAATCTGAAACCACAAATAAGTAACCCCTACTAAAATATTGAGAATGTTCCGAATATGTAAAAAAATCAAAGAAAGATGGAAACTTGCAACCTATAGGCTGATTTTATGTAAAACCTAAAATTCTCAATATATTCTTCAAACCAGATCCAAAAACTCTAAATTTTTTACCATAGTTTTCTGAATGAGAGTCACAATTTTGATAAAAATTTAGAAAATTAATTCCAAAAAATATGGCTTGTGAAACAAATTTAGGCGAAACCTAAAAATGTAATAACTTCCACAAAAAAACCTTGAAAATTTATGAAATTTGGACTGTAGCTTTATGAAACCCTTTCAAAACTGTGGTAAAACTTTTGAGAAAAAAATCATAGCTGATTTTAAACTAAAAATCAATCTATAAAATTAGGGTTTGGACCCAATTTTTGCCGAAATCGATGCTCTGATACCACTTGATAAGAAATTTGCATATAATAAATGAATAAATTGCAGAAGATAACACAACACAAAATATATTTGTGGGCCAATATGCCCAAATATTCAATATATGTAGAATAATACCCTTAAGGTAGGGCAACACCATACAATGCTCCTTAAGGAAGGAGTAACTCCACAATCTCCCAAGATGGGAATCCACTTCAAGGGGGACACCTCCAATATACCTCTACCAAGTAGAAGACTCAACTCATACCTCATCACATGATACTCACATCCCTTATATAGACATATATTAATCTTAATAGATGGGTAACACCTGATCCCAATGTAGTCCGACTCATTACCCAATATAACTAATTCCTATGTGCCCATATAACTAACTAAGGATATGTGTGCCACATGTCGGCGTCTCCATCAACCCATATATAATATAATATCATATCCCAAGGTACATGGCAAGGGTGGAGGAAGATGGCAGACATTGCAGCTAAAGAGGAAAGGGAGGAGAGATGACTCAAGTATAGTGAAGCTCGTGAAAGGGAGATGACCAGACAACGTGAGGTTGCAACTGTGATGGATCTATGGAGGAAGACATTACAGGAAGGAGTTGAGGTTCATGAAGAGGATGTGGAACCTGAGAAGTATGTGCTACCCCATCTTAAGAAGCATAGGAGAGAAGCCCTTTCAGCTTCTGATGAGATTTCTTCACATGGAGAAAGGAGAGCCGTCGACGCACATCTGAACCCAATTGACAACCAACCCCTGGCGCTTGGTTTTCTAGATCAAGGGAGAAGTATTTTTAAACCATCTAGTATTGGTGGGAGTAACTGATTTGTGCCTAGGAGATATAATTTATCATTTGAAACATCCATGACTGTGCAAACCATTCCGGTATTTGGAGGAATTTTGGACAAGGTGTAAGTACATAAGGTTTGGGTATTGCATCAAGGAGTGGCACAGTACACACAACTAGCAGTGGGAAAATATCACAAACCATTAGCACGCAGTTTAGTGGGACATTGGAAACGCTAGGCATGACCACTTCAGGCCATTTTCCAGTTGTACCTAGTGGATTTGGAGGATCTGATGGGTCAGGAGGAACAAGGCATGGTGGATCCAATGGATCTAGTGGAGGAGGAAACACCGCAGGAAACCAAGGCTCTGGATCAGGAGGACAAGGGCCTTATTCACCTCCATAAGTATTTTTGAGATGTATTTGAACTTACCAGACTATAGGGGTATTGAGGATGTTGTAGAGCATGTGCACAAGTGTGAATTACTATGCTTCGTGAAAGGGATCACTACCTTGAAGTGGAAGGAAAGTCAATATGCAATGAAGTTATAAGGGCATGTGCATAGTTGGTACCGGAAATATTACCCCCATGAAACGGTGGTAGACTACACTTTATTGAAGAACACATTCCTAGTATAATTCCATATCCCATATTTTGAACAAAAGAGCATTAGCACCCTGAAGGAGATCCAACAAGGAATGGCAGAGAGTGTGCGATAGTACGACGCATGGTTCAAGACTCTCTTGTATAAACTATTATATGAAATTCATCCTTCTCAACATGCTCAATGGTTTGTTAGAGGATTGAAAACACCATTTAGAAGGACTCTATCACACAAGACTTTCACAAACCCGTGTGAGCATTGGAAGTTACCCTATGCATCGAGGATGTTGGGAGCATTGATACTGGTGTTAGTCCTTTTCTAGAGGCTCAAATTGCTGCAATGGCCAAGTAGTTGGAGAATTTGTTTACAAACTCAACGGATGAGGTTCATAGTGGGATTTGGTGTACAAACTATGAAGTGGAGGGGCACATAAAGGATAGTTTCCCTTGGAATTCAGCACATGCCATAGTGGTAGACTGTGAGATTTTCCATGGGGATCATGATGTAAGTGGGCCTCTACTACAATGCGCAATCCACAAGGATGTTTCTTTCTATTACAAGATCTATACCTCTACGACCCATGATACCAAGGATTACAGACTGATTGATCAAATCCATGATGTTATTGATATTGGTGTGTGTCAGACTAGTCTTGCAAGCAGCTCTAAGGATGATGATCATCGTTATGAAAGGAACGCAGATGGAGGAGCGCGTGGAAAAGGTTTTTGTGGAGGATTTCATGCTCATGGTAACTGCGGCGGGGGATGAAGTTAATTCCCACAATGAACCTATTATAATTGTGGATCTAAAGAGCATTACAAGTGTGAGTTTCCTGATCTATTGCAATGCTCGTGGTGTGGGAAGAAACATAAGTATGAAGAGAGTCCAGAGATTTATTAGCATATGAACTAGAAAATTCAAAAGGAAAAAGGTTTTGGGATTGTGAGCATCAAGAAGGCCAATTCATAGTGGATGCCATGAGTAGCACATGATTCAGGACTAGAACTTATATTGGTGACGACGTGAGCAGAGGCCATGCGCGCCAGGGAGATGCCAAGACAAAGGACACTAGTTTCAAGAGAGGAAGTGGTACATGAAAAGTATTCAGACCCTTCTCATCAGAAGGAGGTGTATCAAGAGACTATGGATGTGATTCGGAGTTTACAAGGGGAGATCCAATGTCTAAAGGAGCAATCAAAGAAGTTGGAGCAAAGGAAGATTACCGATGCTCCAAAGGATGACCTGGATGAAGTCAAGAAAGTATGTAGGATGTTAAGGAAAGAGGATAATATTCCCTTGTTAGGAGAATGGATGAGGGAGAAGGTACCATGCACCGGAGTAGAGCGTGAAAGAAAAGTTCTGCATGCAAACCTTCCTCCTCACATCCTTAAATATGATAATGAGATTACATTGAATGCATTTGTTGACGGATGACTTCTAAGAAATATCCTCATCGACACAAGAGTGGAGGTCAATGTTCTTACCTTGGATGCATGGCATCAAATGGGAAGACCTGCACTAAAACCATCTTTGAAAGTGTTGTATATGGAAAACAAGAAAAAGGCAATGCCCATTGGATTCTTGAAGGATGTGGTTATCACTATTCAAGGGGCCAATTTCAGTGGAGATTTCAAAGTCCTCACGGTCGTCAAGGAAGACAATCATGAAAGGTGGCAGAAGAGAGTGCTATAGTATTCGATTTATTGAGCAGCCTAAAAATCTCCCGATCTTGCACCAGAATGAAATTTCCAAAGAAGTAACGAAACAAGTACTTGAAATAATTCCCTTTACCGAAATTGTGGTAAATTGTTTTGAGCATGTACTCTATGTTTGTAGGGTCGGCTATCAAAATCCTAGTTTTCCAAGGGCCTGGGAGCCTGAAAGTTCCACGATTAATGGTAACGAGATTATTTACCTAGTCAAAGAGGTGTCTGAAATGGAACAGTAAAGAAAGAAGCACGCCGACGAGTGGCCACACTAAAGCCCCGTTGAATCTTGGTCACTTCTTGCACTACAAAATGTAAATGAGGAGGATTGCTATAAGCAAGGAGAGTTATAGCAGCGTCCTGCCATTCACCAAGATTTCCATCACATGAAAATGTTTCAACATATTCATTGCTTTTTATATTCCTCAGTTGGCTTCTTATCTTTCAAAGGCGACCAGCCAAATTATTATTATGCATGTAGATAACACCCACTGGTAGCTACTCAATCTCTCTTCAAAACTAATGTGACCGTCAAAATTGGATCAAAATTGAAGTCCTACTATGAGTCACAAATGATATTTGACAAAAATATCAGAGGTGGCCATTATGTTTTTGAAGGGAAATATTTGAAAATTACCGTCACCTTAAAATTGTGTAATTGTGTGACACACATAGATGGCCATCAAATTTAACACCAAGACATGTGAGACCCTATATAAGGATTGTAAGGCATATTGCAAGGCGTGTGATCACTGTCAACGCCTTGGAAAACTAGGGAAAAGAGATGAAATGCATTTATGACCTATTCCTAATGTAGAACCATTTGAAAAATGGGCTATAGTCTTTGTGGGTCCTATTTCGCCAGCCACACATAGGACTGGATCATGCTACATCATCACTTGCACATATTATCTCATAAGGTGGGCAGAAGCAGCACCTACTAGGGATTGTACAACAACTACAACAACCAAGTTTTTATGAGAAAATATTCTTACAAGGTATGGATGCCCGCTAAGTTTGATAAGTGATAGGGGCACACATTTTTTGAATGAGACAATTAGGATATTATTGGATGAATTTATGATTATGCACCATAAGACTACACCCTATCATCCTCAGGTAAATGGTACTGTCGAGGCCTTTAACAAAATTTTGAGCCAAACATTGACAAAAATTTGTGATGTTGGAAGGAAATATTGGGATGATAAAGTGTTTGTCTTACTTTGGGTGTATTTAACAATATACAAAAGATTGAACAAGGCCACACCGTTTAAGTTAGTATTTGGTGCGGAAGTAGTTCTTCCTATGGACTTCATGTTACCATCTTTACGTATTGCACGTGTTCCAGGTCTAGCTGATGAGAAAGCATTAGAAGAACAAAGTGAAAAGTTCATCAAGTTGGATGAACAACGAGCACTAGCACAATGGAGTCAGAAGAAATAAAGGCCAGGTAGAAAGCATGGCATGACAGGCACATTAGGAAAATAAAGTTTGATATTGGAAAAATGGTGCTCCTTTATGATTCTAAGTTTATACATCATCCAGGAAAACTTAAATTACATTGGTTGGGACCGTATGTTATCACTCACATACTTAAAACAGGTGCTTTCCAGTTAGAGGCGCTTGATGGAATACGGTTACCCAGTTACTATAATGGGAGTAGGCTGAAGCCCTACTATAAATAAGTCTTCTTGGTGTTTGTACTAAGGTAGTGTTGCCATTTAGATTAGGTTTTCATTTATGTATTCCCTTAATGTATTTCCTTCTTTGTCATTATGCTTTGTCATTTTAGTTGGTGTTTTGTGTAATAAGCATGTTTACGCATTGGAAGCTAATTACCATTTGAAGAATTTTTTATGCGCAGAGGACTACACATACCATTTTTGTGGGGTGGCTATTGAAAAATGGGTACACATAAAGGAACAAAATACTACATGTGTTATTCAAGTTTGGATAGTTGTTAGAAAGGATATTGCTTCCAAACAAGGACCATAGATGGAGATAAATGAAGGAACGAGTATAACGCGAGGTAAGTAGAGGCCATGGAGACTACCAAGGGAAGGCATAGTGGCGAGGTACTCAGGCGCATGGAAGCATGCTGAAGAGAAGTCCACAACCAGAAGGTAGGAAGGTGCACTAGAAGGTTATAGATTGGGCGCGAAGATGTACCGCACAGAAAGTTTGAAAATGGTCAATTAGTGAGAGGATTATTGGTAGGTGAAGGAGCAATAAATGCCCTAAATTTTTGAAAATCTATATAAGGATGTAATGTGAGTTCATTTTTACAATTTTCATCGCAAGAATTTGAACGAGATAAGTGCGTCCAAGCTGAACGAAGTGTATTGAGGTGCAAAGAGTTTGAAACCAGATGTGGAGATCAGATTTTTGTGTAGAAGAAGATGGCAACCCCATTGGTAGTGAAGCAGACGCATTGAGAAAGAGATAGGGCAAGTGGTTTCAAACTAGGGCACAAAAATTCAAGCTAGGGTTTGACTTGCTCACTAAAGAGGATAAAAAGATGATATTTTCAAATGGCACCAAAGAAAACACCTTCCGCAGGAGCCAAAGGAAAGAAAAAAGTAGAAACAGAAGTTGAAATCACTCCCAAGAGTAATTTATCAGAGATGCAATATCCAGAGGGTGTGATAATTGGGCAAGAGTGAGATTCCCACATTCGCAGTTGCAAGGTGAGTGATTACAACCACCACACTTCTGATAACAAGAAATAATTGGATGCATTGTTGAGTACAAATATCAACAAGCGCACGCCGCATGATGGAAGATATGCCAGTATATGATGGTGTTGGGGAGAAAATATTAAAGTACATGTGGGATTCTATCAATTGTATGAGCTCCCGTATTTTGGAAAATATGAACCTCAATACCAGTGGCTTATGAGCAGAGTCCATGAGGACTTCTTCTATTTCACCGGAAAAAGGGTAAGGGTTACAACAACCCTGATTTCGACTCTAACAAGATTAAAGGGCATAGGGGTAGAACTGGCTAGTGACCTGAATGATAAAGCAACAATCATGGAGACATGGAAAGAGTTGGGATATATAAAGGGTCTATGTGGAATGGACATTGATAAATTAAAGAAGTACCCAGTGGTACAAGCAGCTGCACATCTAGTGACCAAGTTGAATGATCAGGAGAGATGGTCGCAGGTGAATACAATGTGGCTCCATGTTGCGAGGAGGATGTCTCAGGGAGTATTATATAACATAATAGGATATATATCAGAAAACATCATCGAAGAAGCGTGCATAGGTGATAAAATTAGTTTTGGTGCTATCTTATTGTCTCTTGTATTTGTAGAAATTGGAGTACCCGACGGGCCAAAGAACAAGACTTGGGAGTACCCCTTGTAGAAGAAGTCCCTCATGGAGAGGTTTGAGAATTATTTATGTGAAGGGTCAATGGGTGGACCATTTAAACTAAGGGTGGAGATGTGGTATAACCGTCTCTGTGCGACATTTTAAGAGGAGTGGTGCATCCCTAAGAAGTTACCGTCAGTGGTGGGTAAGGTAGTACATTTTGTGGTGCACCAACATTTCTACATTACGTAATTTTCTATGAGGGATGGGACTTGGAGCCCATAGTGCAAACTGCCATATGCCTTCAAAACACGCTACTTCCAGGAATCATTCCATTGGTTCACTGATGTGTGTTGCCTAATTTTTAATGTATATAAGGTAGACTGTGACTACCACACTTTGAGGAAAACATATGCGCATCCAGGCTGGACCACGCATATTGAAAGACTCATCTTAGATGTTATAAGCATGAAGCCTATAAGCTTGGCTATTGGGGACAGTGGAGCTGCATGTTTGTATACCTTTAGTTTAAGCCTAAGTTGGATGATAAAAAGTTCATATAAAGTGAGTTCACACTCCCAGGGCTTCCTAAAGGTAAGCACATGGTAGAGAACCTACCAACTCCACAACCTACAGAAACTATAGTGGTGGATGGGAAGGAAGAAGAGCAGGAAGATAGTGGTGGGTTAGAACATAGAGGCTAGAGGCATCCCAAAGATATAATGGAGACTGAGCATGTTGGTACCCCACCTCAAGTACAAGAAGAAGAATTAGGGCTTCATCAGCATGGCAGAGGAGATCGGCGATCATGTCTTGAAAGTAAGACCACACTTGGAGTCAAAAGTACTTGAAAGGTTCCCTTTAGCTATATATTATGTGCGTACCTTAGTTGATTTGGTGCTTAAGGATGGACCCATTCGCATGCCAATGCCAAAGGATCCTGAGTAGGCCACATGTCAAGATATCAATGTTAAATGAGTCACTATTCTCCCAAGGAAATATTAATGTTGATCAATGTCACTTATTCCACATCTTGTGATAAGAGTTGAAGAATGGAGACCATAAATCCAAAATAAAAATATGTCTCGTACATGGTAGCATCGATATTTTTTATGTGTCAAACATCCATCCACAATGTTTAAGAACATAAGGATAGTCTTAGGAGAAGAAATTAAAAGCTAAATTAATGAATATTGGGGCGTGCAGAGATAATAACACTAGTCAAGCAAAAGCGTGATTTCCATTTGTATTAGCAACTCGAAGACAATTTAAATCTAAATTTTGTTTAGCTTGAGTTAAATATGAATGAAGTTTTAGAAATCACATATCACATTCACATCATTTGAAATCTCTTGCAATGATGAATCCAATCATTTATTATGGATACATGTTGTGATAGATATTGCAGAATGGTTAAGTTTGTATTTATAACCCAGGATGTATTCAAAGATTACATCACTGCAAATGTCATAGTGAAGACAAGGAACACTTTTCCTAAGATGACTTGGCATCTTTTTGTTTCTATGATTTCTTGTTTCAAAAATTAAGGAAGAGTATCTAGAGTTGGTTATCCTAGAAGCAAAATAATGTCATATTCTCATTCAAAAACCTAAGAAATCTGTTCTTCTCCTATATGGGATAGGACAGGGCTTCATTAATTTCATGTCCTCAGTTTTCCAAAACTAGATGAAACATAAGCTACCATATCTACCCCAACGAGTATAATTAATGTATGAATTTCTTGGAAGACCATAGTTCAATGACCCATGTGTTCAATTGTTGAGGGGATGAAAGTGGGATACTTAGTAGAAGGCACATAGAAGGTATTGCATGTGCGGTACAAGGCGAAAAGTCAAAGGTGTGGAAGGATAGGGAAGGAAACACGTGTGCGAAAGATAAGGGACTGATTTGGGACTTAGCCATTTTCACATGGTTACGGGCTATTTTTGGAGATAGCGTGCAGAGGCACACAAACTGATGGTAAAGACATGCGTGACATGCATCAAATGATATTTTTGGAAGAGCATGGCTACTAAGCACTTTGCATGAATTTGCAAGCTAAGAATAGAATTACGACTGCCAGTAAACTAGAAGAGGTCTATTGTTAGCACACTTTCATATGTGTCTATGGTATGGTAAAGGCGCATGGCTATTTTTCAGCATGTGACCTATTTTTGGAGTTATGAAAGTGGTGAAGAGAAATTACCTACCCTTATAAATAAGTAATATCTCCAAAGTATAGAGTAGACTGTAGTGAGAATTGAATTACTGTGGAATTATGCTGCTAGAATATAATACGCAAATAAGTTATGGTACTAATCTATTATAATGATAGCTTTTGTGTATTTATCATGTATTTAATATAATGGATTGTATCATGGATGAATCATGAGTATCAAATCTTGAGTTTAATTAGTTCTTGCATGCTTTAATTTCATTATGATTATCGGTTAAATCATGATTACACTTTAAGATCTAGATTTGGACATTTTCTCTGTAGAAATGTTGTATACTAATTATGGATTTGATTGCATCAAGTCTTCACCATGTTAACATCCTGCAACAAGCAACCCTAAATAGGGTTCTGGTACCTTTGCATGCTTTGGGTGAGTGCTAAGTCTAGGCTGAGTGATGTGTCAGCGTGCTTGGGTTACGCTTGGTAAATTCTAGGTTGCGTCAATGGGGTTTTCTTTTCCATCTCCCCTTCTTCTGCCCTTGATTATAGTATGATTGTCCCTTATGAGACTGTTGATTATGAGGTCCAAAATTACTTGATGAACCTTTCTTATATAACATAAACAATTCAGTCGGAACAAGGGTTACCTAGTCTAGCTCATCATCATAATCCTTAAATTACAATCAAGGTCCACAAAGGACATCGAGTACAAGGTGGTAAATAATAATAATAACCAAAACATAATAGAAATCCTCATGTCTGCACCTTTTATTTGCATGCTAACTAGAATACAACAGTCATGTTTATGATTATAAACAATTGGAAACGATACTCATGGTTCATTTAGTGTCAAAGGGAAGTGGGCATTACAGGGGGAGCCCTAACTCTGATGCGGAGTTGGTGGAGATATACTTCTTTGTTGTCGCCTACTTGGAAATTGATGAGCACAACTAAAAGAATGACGTTGGGAGCAGCTTCAATGACCTCCACAAGAACAGTTCTCATGGCATAGATAGTGCATAGAGGGATAAGGTGGCTTCCGAACAAAATTTTAAATTTATATATTAATTAATATAATATAAATTAGTTAATAACACATGGAATGTATATTATTAGTAGGTTTTATTAACATGATAATTATTATCAATATATGTTTTTATGCCATAGGTGTTCCCCTATGGGAAGGGGCTTAACGGAACATTCATGGGACTCTGACAAATTTGACTACCTGAATGACAATTTTGATTTAGTTTTTTAGTTTTTTATTTTTTATTTTCTTGCTTTTAGTTTGGCATGCTCAATGCAGGGTAGTTTTAGTAATTTAGTAGGGTATATATTGTTAATATGAAGGGGTTTGGGTATTCGAACGGGATCCCAATGGACAAGATTAATTGATGCTCTCGCTGCGTCTCCTTCTTCCCTGGAGCTTCTAAAGATTACGACAGTTGGAATGAATGCCACATAGGTAATACACAATAGAAAGAACTATTTTGATGTTATACTTACATTGTGTTTTTTAGTTTAATGCAAAATATTGAAGGTGCATTTAAAACATAGTTTGATATTATTTCTTCTCTCAACAGGAATGGGGTCTCTAAGACTATGGCTGCTACATTGAATTGTGCTCTATGGAAAAACCTTGCTGATTATATGCCTTCTAATGGGATTTGCCACTATAATGGCAACGTTGTTCCACATGCTTCAATGCCTATGCCTCTGCGTGCTATTTCTGCAATGCAAGGAACATCTCATCCTCGGTCGTCTCATCATTTTCTTACCACAACTATTCTTGATTCTGTAGTTTAGCACATTCCTACCTTACATTTCATGGCTTCACCAGCTTCTTAGGTCAACCTGATTAAATGGTAAGCTTTTCAAGCTTTAGTTTTCTCAAATACCCAATGAATATGTAACAGTTTTTGTTGTTCTTGTTTTCATATGATTTCAGACCACTTTTGTGAAAGTATGCTTAGTTATCATGTGTTGTAAATATGCATGTAATTCCAACCGTAGCTTTGTAGGAATATTAAAAATAGATTTAGTTTTGTTTTAGTTTTCTTTAGTTAACTTAGCTTTATCCTAATTTTACAATTAGATTTAATTCAAATTAAATCTGCTTTAATTCATGCACAACATGCAACTATTTTAAATCATGAGTTTAAATTTAGAATGATCTGCTGAAGAGTAGTTAGTGGGTAAGTTATCTTATTTAAATAATAACAATTGTCATTGTTTATATGCACACACAGAGGTGTGAAATCTGCATAAGCAAGTAAGGATGTGCATTGAAAGCACACAGCTGCACGCACAACTTGATTGTAAAGAGCTGAAGCTCTGAGTATGATGAAGCTTTTATTAATGGAGATTACCCACAAAAATGTTGGTTCGAATATTCTTCTATTTATGAAAGTTAATTTATTGTTCTGTTTATTTTCTTTTATGTTGTTCGTTGTTGTTAGAAGTGCAAATTTTCTACAAATTGGTATCAGATCGAGTTTATTCCAACAGCTTATTAAATTGGTAGCAAGCTATATTGGCTTCTACATTTGGCATGTAGATGTTGGAATTTAATGGAAAGAATTACAAATACTAGTTGTTGACCATGAAGGCGATATTTAGATCTCAAGACGTGTGAAAGATCGTTGAAGATGGGTACACAGAGCTCACAGATGCAACAACATATACTACACTTTCTCAGACAGAGAAATATACTTTGAAGGAGTTACAAAATAAGGACGATTAAAGCTCTTTGGTAGTGGATATTACGTTAACAATAATTTTTGTGTCAGGTTGTTTAGTTGCAGATGGTTTGAATGTCGACTTACTTTGAAAATGTATAGAAGATGATGCTTGCTCTTGATATTCAAGCTTGTCTATGGATAAGAGCTTAGTTTCACGAAGCTTAATAGTATGAAAAAGTTAACCGAATGAAGGTGAGGTCTGAAAGATAACACTTTCCTGTAGAGGTGACAATAGACTATGGGTGAATAAGTCCTAAAGCTCAGAGTCTACAAGCACATTTAAAATCTTAGCTAAGTTGTTTATATATCTCAATATGTAATATGTTAAGTGTTCGTTGAATCCTTGTTTAAGTTGTGTGAGTTGGGCATAGGAGATGTTAGAGCCGATGTTTATAGAAAAGTGAGTAGGAAAAACGTCAACTAGATTCATGAAATAGTTTACCGAATGAACATGTAGGTCATAGAAGCAACGCATAGCAAAATCAGGTAGACTATGGTAAAATGTTTTAGTGAGAAGGATATGATCATATGCAAAATCAAGGCAAGCTATGTGGAATGCTCGAAGATGCTCTTGTGGGTCACCATTCCTATTGAAAATGGGAAGCTTGGGGTGAAAAAATTAGGAGGAAGCAAATAAGTGAAGATGGACGATGCGAATGGAGTGTGTAGAAATGAAGTGGAATCAAAAGATGAAGACACACGAGAAGAAAAATGTTGTAATTGATGAATTTGTGCTTAAAGGTCTTGATTGAGGGATGCTAAGTCTTGAGTGCCAACAGAAGAAACTTGTCGTATGTGAGAAACAAGTTAGGTGGTGTGAAATGATTGGTGGGAGTAGTGATAGAAATGGGGATGGTAGAAATAGGTGGACGAGTAGAAGCAAGTGGTTGAGTAGCAATGGAAGTGGAAATGAACATAGAAGCAGTAAACTCTACCAAATTGGTAGCTTCCTCAAGAGAAACATGTAAGAGAAAGTCTAAATCTTGGGGATGCCCAACAATATGGTCATTAATAGATTTAAGATGTTCTTAAGTAAAGTCACAATAAGTGTGAGCCAAGGTAAGAGGAGGATAATAGTCCTAAATGAAATGCATCTAGTTAAAGGTTGGGTTCACCAAAATGATTATTCTAAAATGTAAAATAATATCCTAATCTAATGCAAGTTTGCAATAAAGAAATGAATACTTAAATACTTAAATAATACCCAAGTGACTGAGAAATGAAAATATGAAACCCTAATTACAAAGAGGGTTAGAAAAGCCTTAGCTAATTCGAAGAGGTCGCTGGATTGTGTCGCAGTGGAGACTGGCTGCACAGATGCCTAGAAAAATGTAGATCCAACATATTTGACAAATTGAGGCACCTGGAGAAGGATAGGGGTGTCCGTGTGCACCCCGGTTTGGATTCTATCCACCATGGCCTACGTAGATACTCAGAAAACCTCCACTAAGGTGTCACAATTGGTTTGAATTTGTTCGCCTTTTGTCGCATGTATATCGATGTAAGATCGCCGAGGTTGCTATAAACCTGTAATGAAGAAAGCACCTGTGAAACCCTCAAATAGACATCAAATCCTAAAAAAGAAAGATGCAGAATGAGGCTATAGATGTCTTTGATGGATGGAACCTTAGGTGGAGATACTAGATTCTTAGTTTTTGGTCCCTTATCATGATTACATAACTTTATATTTATATGATTCCTTCACTTGAATTTCATAATTAACCTCGAAAAGGTCGACTGCCAAAAAGATAAGATTCTCAAACAACTAGAAAGGACCCAAAAAGTGTGACCAAAGTCAAATATTCTCAGAACGAACAAGGAGGTGAGTATGTTTCTACATGAGTTTATGAATTTTTGCACAAGGAGGGGACTGGGGCGCCTGACATGGGTGCCCTGGCTGGGTGCTGGTGTCCAAAATTAAAAATGTCGAAAGGTGAAAATACTGACTAAGCAAGTAAGAGTGTAAGATTGAAATTAGAAGCATAAAGAAAAGAAAGGTGGCCAAATATATGGGCTAATTAGTAATTTTATTACTTAGAAACCATATGAATAGTAGTATGTGATCGAGACTAGATAATTACCGAAAGTGCGTGATTTTTTGTCTACGCTGTTCTTTGCACAGTTGATTATGACAATTTCTCTCGTAGGAAGGATGAGCATATCGTTCATCACCCTTGACCCAGGCATCTCCTCCATCTCCCACTGTAGATTTTCAGATGTGATTTCCATTCTCCCGTAACTCTTCAATGCCTCCATGAATGTGTTATTCAAAGTGGTGTTCTTGTACGCTATGTCTGGTGCTTCCCTATAGATATCATAATTTTTTTAGCAAAGTTGAGCGGTAACATCACGGAAGAACCAGAAGAAGGGTAGTTCCATGTGCCATGACCCAACATGGTGGAGAAAATTCTAACCACCTGGTTCTTTAGGTAATCCAGTAGAATGAAATCCCCGTTCTTTGTGTAATCAGCAGTGTATATCACCCCCAAACTGATGGATATACAAAAGTATTAATACTTAGCTTGGGAAATCTTCTTCGATGCATAGTTAGAGAAAAGATGAAATAATGAGATTTGGCATTACGATAGACTGGGTTTGCTTATAATAGCTTAGTAAATAGGTCAACAGAGATGTCTCCTTTCTAGATTTTCTACGGTAGAAACTCCAAGGGAGTGCTAAATTTGATTACTCTACTAGGTGAAGATAAAAATAGTGTTGATGCAGAGGAATTTGCAGAACACATGCTACAATTGCAAGAAGAAGTGATGGAGAAGCTAAAAGATAGTAATTTCAGATATAAAGCAACTGCAGATGTAAGTAGAGTGAATGCATTTGAGGAAAGAGATATGGTGATGGTTCATCTCACAGGAAGGAAATTTTTTCAAAGGGAACATATATTAAACTAAAGTATAAGAAGATTGGGCTGTGTAGGATTTTGAAGAAAATGAGTGACAATGTGTACAAGGTGGAGCTACCTAACAACTTTTTTATTTCATCAGTTTTTAATGTTTTTGATTTGTATAGGTTTCCAGGTCATGAGGAAAATCTCGAGGAGGGAGAAGAAGTAAAGCGGGAGCAACAGATGCCGAAGAATAAAAAGGAGAGGGGAATGCACGTCTTGGACAAAAATATATTCAGTATTAGGCATGGGAGCTACAACAAATATTTGGTACAGTGGGAAGGTTTGCAACAAGAAGAAAATACTTGGATTCCTGAGTGAGAGTTGAAGAATATTGACAGTGGAAAATTTGATGAATTCCATGAACTAAATTTGCATGATCATAATAGATTCATTCAAATCCAATGAAGAATGATGTTTGAGATGACAAATTCTGGATGCATATTTTTTGATCCCAAAGTTCAAAAATCAGACTTTAAAGTTTTTATTTCACAAGAAAAGTGCAGTGCCCACTTCCCTTTGAAACATTTTGATACTGATCATGATACTGCTGATTATATTATGGACATGATTATGGACTTTATTATAGTATGAAGTTAGATGTTAGATCATGGATTATTGTTAACTTGATTCAGTTATGGATGCATGATGATTATTAGAGACATTTTGGATATTGATGTTGATATACTGTTTAACATGGTTATATTATGGATGTTGTTCCGACATGTGATATTTGGATATTGTGAGTAGACCTAGAAATGGAAATTATTTGATGATGATATAGTTGTTGAATAAAATTGCAAATGATCTTGTTGGTTGCTTAGATGTTGTTGTGATTCATATATATAGATATTTTGAGAATTTTATTTATGTTATTTTGGATGTTCTGATATGCTCACGAGGCCGAAGGAGGTATTGTGTTTTGCAGGTTAAAATATCACAACAAACATCAGGGGATTGGAGACCAACCACATTGGAATTCTAGATGAATTCAACAAGGTCACCATGCAACTAGTATTTGAAATTTTGTGCGTGTTTGTGTGTGTTAGGGATTCCCATGGGGGGGATCACCTTTAAATGTGGCCAAGGGGTTATGTGTTTTTATTTATTTGACCATTTTGTTTAATGTTGCATGCGTTTATTTTGTGATGCATTTGCCCCTTTCTTTATTTATTAAATGTTGTATTAATATTGTGGGTAAGAATGTTGTTCATATTAATTAAAAAATATCATGAGAGAGTAATTAATAGATTTGTTGGCCTTGATTTAAAATGTTGTAAGAGATGTGTAAGTGATGTATAAGTTAACTTTTGAGTGTGAAACACTTCATCTTCTTGGAAATTCGAATTTATCCTTAAAGGCTGATTTTGGAGGCTTGTGGGACAAGTTAAACTTGTCCCATACCTCTTAAATTCATTTACCAACCATACTTATGGTTGGAGAGTTGAAATTAGACTTTTATAATGCTTTTTGAGAGGGAAAATTGTAAGTTTTAATTACACTTTTCTTACATGATTTAATTTCAGTCCTTTGGGGTGTGGGTTGGATTTGAGTGTGTAAGTAAACTGTCATTTTATTCACCCACCTATTTATTATGCATTGGAGAATGAAGTTAAATTTTGGGGTTGGGGTTGAGGATGTGTGATGTGGCATCCTACATGGATCCACCTCATCCTCTTCCCTTCCCTCTTCTATAAAATTTGAATTCCTTGCCTTGTTTTGGGTTGCTTCACTTTGAAGACTTCATTCTTGGGTGAATTATTTTTCTATTTTGGAGCTCTTGCTTTGAAGAAATTTTTGGAAGATTGTTGCATGCTTGTGCTTGGCTGATTTGGATTGCTTGCATTGGGATAAAGCTTGTTGTTTTGGAACTTGGAACAACTCCATCATGGAGAGGTAGGAACTTGGCTCTTGAAATTATTTCTTTTTGTTTATGAAAATGTTAATGTTTGAATGTTTTGTCATGTTTGTGGGTTGTTGGGTAGATGGCCTAGGAATGGTGTAGGAGAAGACTATGGGGTTTATTTTGTGGGAGGCACAAGTGTGTTTTAGGGAGGTATAAGGGAGGAGGGAGTTGGGATTTAGGTTCCACCTTACAAAGAAATAGCTTGCATTTATTTACTCGTTATGGGGTGTCATAAGAGGTTAGGGAGGCATAAGGAAATGTGAGGAATAAGGGGTACTTGGGGAGGCATAAGGAATGTCAGGGTTTTGATATACTATATTTTGGCAGTTTGTAATTCAGGTGGTGATACCCATTTCCCCTTTTGGGAGGCATAAGAATCATCCCCCATAGTTTCTTGCTCCTTTGGCTTGTTGATGAAGCCTCAGTAATGTTTTTCATGCTTTAATGTAGTTGTAAACTACATTCTGTTTTGGACTGTGTTTTTATTGTGAAAATGTTGCTTGTGTGTTTGTGGAAGCCTGTTGTTGCCATGAGTTGGATCACATCTTTTATTGCATTGTGGTTGGGGCTCGGGGGCCAATGAAGAAGGATGGATTCTCCTCTTCATTGGATGTCTTAGTTGGGTGGAGAGTGTTGCCTTTCCCCTACTCTTGTTGTGATCACAATTTGGAAGAATGAGAAATACACATGTTGCTATTCTGGAGCTGAGAAAAAGACAGTTTGACAGTCCCTTGTGAAATGAAATCTTATTGTAGCCCTTTCCCACTTTGAAGTGGATGATCTGTATATTAATTGTAATGGAAAGATACTTTGTATTGACAATGAAAGTTGAAATTTGAAATGTAAAAGAGTTATACTCTGTATTCTATTTTTTGGAAAGAATGTGAAAGAATGATACATATTTTGTATGTTGTATTTTGAAATCAAATGTAAAGGAGGTTGTAAGAGTTTCATTTGAATTAATGGAATTTTTTACCTTGTTCATATGATATTATTTCCATTGGAAATCTGTGTTTAACATGCACTATGAAATCCCTGTTTGGAAAGTGGAAAAGTGAAACACGTGAGGAGAAAATGTATTATTTTGCCTTGTTTATAATATATGATTTTGGAAAGAATAGAAACTGCATTCTTGTTTTAATGTTTGATTGAAAGAAATAAAACTATTTATGACTAGTATGGAATGAATTCAAAGTTTTATTTCATGGCAAAAGAGATATTAAATTTTTGTTCTATAAATGTATACACTTCTTTCAATTCACTGTATACTTTGTAAAATTCCTTTATCAAATGTTCAAATAACCCTACAAATAGATAAGAGGCAAATGAAATAATAAATTAGACTTAATGAGGAAAAAATGATCCCAAACCAAACTAAAAACACTTAGGAAATGTCTTGAAAATCTTCCAGTCGAGCCAAGGCAAATTTGCAGGCTTTTTGCTGTAAAAAAAAGAAACTTGTAATTTCAAAATGCAGATCAAACCAAAAATTTTACACTTGCTATATATCCTAACACTTTCCTAATGGAAACCTCCATGTTTGTTTGACATGTTGAAGGAGAAAGAATGACAAATTTGAACAAAATTTTATAAGTTAAAATTACCAGTTCGCATTGTAAAAGCCTGCAGAATGTTTTCAAAAAATTGACTCCATAAATTTTTTGAAAACCAGAATTTAATGAATCCTATGCCAAGAGGACATCGAGATATTTCCAGAAAGTCCTCAGTTTGCCCAAAACCAAGCTCTCTATCAAAAGTTATGGCCTTCTGAAGTTTTTCTTCATTTGATCGTCAAAAAAATAATTTTTGGGAAAAATTTCCTTGGCGGGCCCACGGCCTGAATTTTTCCCTTAGACTTTGGAAATTTTTGGGAATTTTTTTCCTAAATTTTCCCCGCCGACCCGCAGCCATATCAGAGGCTAGCACGTGGCACCACGAGGTGTTGGTGGAGGGTAGATCCCTTTTTAAACTTAGCACTTCCAGAAAAATGGTTTGGGAAAATTTTCCAAATTTTCCCATTTTTCCCTCGCTTGATGCCCATAGCCAATCAGAACCTGCCACATGGCATCACGAGGCATCGGATGGAGGAGTGGGTTCCTTTTTGCCTTTTGTGTCCATTTTTGAAAATTTTGGGAAAATTTTCTAAATTTTCTTTGTCGGCCATCGCAGCCAATCAGGATCTACCACGTGGCATGCAATAGTCAACGGAGGCGTGGGTGAATTTTACCCTTTTTACCCTTTGGGGTGTTAAACAAATTTTCTCCCGCCACCCCGCTTTCCCCGCGTTGGCTTAGGAGATGCCACGTGTCCCTTGCGGACTCGCGGGAGTGCGGGTGCAAAGGTGGCTTTAAATTCCCTTACGCGGAAAATTTCCAAATTTTCCCCATGGCCCGGCAACCCATTCCCATGGGGAAATATTTCTCCCTAAGCAGCCTACTGACTTGCCCTTGGGGAAAAATTTCTCCCCTAGGCCCGCAGGCCCGCTCTTGGGGAAAATTTTCACCCCAAGGCCCGCCGGCCCATAACTTGAAAAATATGAGGAGTTAGGAGGACTTTTTTATATCACTGGAAAGGTGAGGAAATTTCCTATCCAATGGGAATGATTTAGGGAAATTTTGAATGTGTTAATTTTTGTTAATATCAAGTTGAATCTTTAAAGCCTGTTAGAGAGTGGGTATGGTGAGGAATTACCCTCTTGACCTAATTGAATCTTTCTAACCCTGTATTTTGGACCTTGTAACCTCTAATTATTTTTAATAAAATAAAATTATATTCTAGTGGATTAGAATTGATTTGGAACTTATTAGTGACAATTGTTGTTTTGTAACCTGGTTGTAGACTCTTTTAAACAAAAAAAATTATTCCATAATTTTCCTAACTAATCCTAGGTTGTTCTTGGGTCTCAAGTGGGTTGTTTTTAGCGGGCATCACATAACATCAAAGCCCCAAAGGACAACTGTGTTATCCTTGATGAACAAACCAAATTTCAGAATAGATAAAATGTTAGGTTTTAAAGTAGAAATCATGACTCCAGATTACAAAAATCAGAGTTCACTACTAGATGTTACAGGTATTCTTTAATGTTCTTTCCTTCATGATTGAGACATTCAATTATATTATTGGGTTGTTTAGTTCATCATACAATCCATATCAGAAAACAAAAATATAGAAAGAAATACACAACTCAATTTCACAATTCAATGTTTTATTCATAAGGAATTTCAAATGTTCTCACACAAGATGTGGGATGTAACTGGAAAAGTAAAGTACATGTACTGAAATAAGAGGTACACATGCATGAAAAAGAAAATAAAGGAGCATCATTGAGCCCATCATTACCTTGGAGGTTTCTCCTTTGGTTGATGCATCATCATCTTCAGCTTTGTTCCCTCTCCATCTTCATTGCTACACAAATGAAGATTTACAATAGAAACAAGAGGAAGCTGCGTAATTTATTTGTGACAACAACTCAGCCATAACTTTGTTAAAAAATCATGTTTTTCATAAAAGGGGCAAGCATATTGATACAAGGTATCATTTCATTAGGGAGTTGGTAAATAACAAGGAAATTCATCTTGAATTTTATAGATCCGAAGATCAGTTTGTAGACATTTTTACGAAGGCTTTGGCAAAAGAAGTTTTTGAATATTTGTGAGATTTTTTGGGAGTTTGTGATCCTGCGCATGACATATCTGAAAAAGCAAACGAAGCTCTAGAAGAGTGAAAGCTACAAGTTTGAAATTAAGGGGGGTTGTTGGAAATATGCATGTAATTCCAATCGTAGTTTTTTAGGAATATTAAAAATAGATTTAGTTTTGTTTTAGTTTGATTTAGTTAACTCAGCTTTATCCTTTTTTTAGGATTAGATTTAATTCAAATAAATATGTTTTAATTCATGCATAACATGAAATTTTTTAAAGCATGAATTTAAATTTAGAATGCTCAGTTGAAGAGATGTTAGTGGGTGAGTTATTCTATTTAAATAACAACAATTGTAATTGCTTTTTATGCACACATAAAGGTGTGAAATCTGCACAAACAAGTAAGGACGTGCATTGAAAGCACACAGCTGCACGCACAACTTGATTGTAAAGAGCTGAAGCTCTAAGTATGATGAAGCTTTTATTAATGGAGATTACGCACATGAGTCCCAATTTGAATATTCTTCTATTTATGCAAGTTAATTAATTGTTCTGTTTATTTTCTTTTATGTTGTTTGTTGTGTTAGACTGCAGATTTTCTACATCATGTATATAGTTTTATCTAATAATTACTTTCAAGATTTATTTTATTTTAATAAAAAAATTATAGAATACACTCTGGACAATTGTTTTCCAAATTGATTTCTTATTTTATTGTCATGAAAATCTATTTGATCATCATTTGTTCGGTATTCATTTGTTTCAAGCTTCCGTATTTTATTATAGCCAATGCATATATTATTCATCATATGGTTTTCAAAATTTGCTTTTCAACATATTATGACTTTTGATTCCAATGGGTTTTCAGGCTTTGCAATCAGTATAATCTTTTTTTTTTCATGTTTATCATGTCAACTAAGTCTTGCCTCATTAGTTGCAAGAGTTCACTTTTTATTTCACACCCAATGTATATTTTGAAAATTTACACCTTATTTCATTTGTTTTCAGGCTTTTCCTATCATGGTAATATATTCAATGATGCATTTTTTTACAGTGTTTTTTTACATGGTTTACAATTGTTTTCAGGTCCTTCTTGTACTAGAAATCATGTGTATAATGTAATGTGAACGCCGAATGGTATATGTTATTTAATTTAGAAGGATAGTTATAGTTGAAGCATCTATTTTCTCACTCTTCTTGCATCATCCCACCTTCGTCATAGATATTTTAAGGTTTTTCACCATTTCTTGAATCATACTAATCCCTACTTAACCCTTATTGATGTGTGTAGTAAAATGACATATGGCTCAATCACCGTAGGAAATTACTCCCTTCGTTGCATATTCCTGTGTGTTTTTGCTATATAAATCAGGGTTAGTGTTGGGTTCCTCACCCAAAGAAATCAGACAAGGCATGTCTTGTCAACTAGATGATACCACTCAATTGACCTCTTCTGCATCAGACAACACCACAAATTTATAAATTTAATGACAATGTGTTTCAAGAAATCCAATTCAGCCTTAACAGAATTACTTTGGACTTTAGACCCACAACCAAATCCATAAGAATCACCACAACAATACCAACATAATTGTCACAACTAGATCTATTCACACAGTTATGATGATCTCCTTTATTGGGCTGGTGTATATTTGCTTTCAGGTGTGGTTTCACACAATTCCCCCAAATAATTACAAACCACATCAACTACAAAAGTAATTAACTATCAAAAGCGGTATCAAATGTATTCATGTTTAGTGCCAAAACAATTGCCCACAAAAGGCTAACTCTCATGATATAAAACCTACAAATGTCTGAAAATATTCATGTATTCATGTTTAGTTCAAATAAAATAGTTCGCAAAATGCTACCAGTCATAATATAAGATTTACAAATGTATATGTACGAATTTGTAACAGATTTGAAATGTAGAGATAAAACCTTTAAATGTAATACTTCATCTATATTGTTACACTTACAAAATCAATCACACCCTTTATCAACATTAACTACAAAAGTAATAACTATCCATCTAAATCAAAGAACATATACCATTCAACATCCCCCTAAGGGAAAGGGCTTTGCATACATTCATGGGAATATGTCAAATTTGACATCTAAAATGACAGTTTCAACGGTTTCTGTGACAGTTTAGCTTTTCCCTACTATTTTCGTAGATTTACTCATTTTAACAATTTTGTTTTTCCATTTTTGTATGTTGCGGGTTTGCTATTTTTTTGTTGTGTCGAGTATGTACTATGTAAAAGTAGGAGGGGTTGAATCATTGCAGCAAGTCTCCACTATTTGTCTTCATCTTCATCTTCCGTCGATTCTTCGTTTTCACCAGGTGAGATGCCCTTTCATCTTTTATTTTTCAGAGATGGTACTGATCTTGGTTTGGCCTTCCCCTTCCCTTTCCCCTTCCCCTTCATTGTATTTATTATTAAAGAATATCTGGGTGTTTATTTTTAGTGGATCTCCCTGATGTTATTGTTTGCAAAGAAGGGAGAGGAGAGTGCGTGATCGATGACTTCTAAGTGTATTCTCGAGGAGATGAAGGATCTTCAGAAGGATTTCCCCACTTCATGCAGTGTCGGTATTTTGTCGATCTACTTTATTCCATCTTTAAATGAATTCACATAGGTTTGTGTTTCATCCACGGAAACGTGCTAGGTGTAATGCATTTTCTGACAATGGGGGATTTGAAAGTGGTTCGTGTAACTTAGTCTTGGGTTTTATATTTCTTAAGCTTTTAGATATGAAAAATACAATTTGTTTGTTTTTGCTGATCATTCTTCCCACCTATAATTCATTGTGTAGATGCATATACCTATATGTGTTTGTCTTCTGTGTATCACCATGTATGGGTATTTTTATATTGTTCGCGGTGGGAACTAAGGTTAAAATTATACCGTATTAGCAGTGCCAGTTTGTCTTCCTAATATTTAAAATAATTCTCCATTGTCCATTTGGCACAATGTTTTTTTCCAAAATGTCACCAATTTCATTCTTAGAAAAGAAAAGCAAGCATACACGTTCGTCTAGATACATATTTGGAGCATGTATGGTACCTTTTCTACTTTTAAAGTGAAACCATTGAGAAGTTAAACCTAAAGGTTGTTTTTAAGGTCACGAACAAGTAGAACATTGATTTGACATAGGATACTCTCATTGTAAATGGTCATAACATGATTTCTTTCCATTTGTGTTGTATATTGTTCAAACTTGATATCCTCAGGTTTCAGCTTTATGACCAGGTTACAATGCATATTTTCTAGATACAACACAAATTCTATCCTCCTCCCCACATGTAGACATTGAAGAAATGCTTAATCATGTTCATCGTCACACAACATGTTTATATTAGACATGCATGCATAGAAAGTAATCACAATCAACACACCCTGGGACACGCAACCTACTTTATCCTTGCTCATTGAAAGTGATGTGAAGATTAAGTACCTTCCTTTGAGAAATGATGATAGACTGAACATCCATAATCAAACAATGATATCCATATGGAGAGCAAATGTCGATTGTCAATCGATACTTTCCATCCATGTAGTTATTAAGTATATTGCAAAATATGCTTCAAAAACAGAGCAACGTTCAGAAAACCTATCATCAAATGTTATCCAGGTTTTCAAGAGATGCTGACACGGATTCTCTAGCACATATTGCAATCCGCAAAATGCTCACATAAAGCATTGTTGAACATGACATAAGTGCACAAGAAACATGCCACATGCTGCAAAAATTGCTACTTGTTATGTGCAATCATTCATTTGTATCATTAAATTTTGGTAAAAAAAATCTGAGACGTGTCGCTAAAAGTGATGTCGATGCACAACAAACAACCGCTTTCTTGGATGCATATAAATTTCATCCTACAACCATGGAACACCTACAACTTATTCATGTTTCTAGAGATTGGAGATACAACAAGAACCGTAAAGGTGATAAATTGAAAATCCGACCGACTTAAGCAATTGTTCGGCTCCACCCAAGATTTGTGGATGTCCCAGCTCAGGATTCAACATCATATGACCTTTTCTATTGGTCAAAACTCCTTTTATACAAGCAAGAAATATTGACTCTGACTTTGGTTCAACCCCACATGACATCAACGACACTTGGGACATGTTCAAGCACAAAAATGATGCATGTAATAAGAAAGGAGGATTCAAAACTACTATCACTCAACCCATTGTAAATACTACCCTCTAGTTTGATAGCACCTCCACTACTACTTTACTCAACACTTCTTGTATCCAAAGGGGCATTGTCGTTCAAGGGGTATCAAATGTATTCATGTTTAGTGAAAACAAAATTTCCCACAAAAGGCTAACACTCATGATATAAATTCTGCAAATGTACAAAGGTCTTCATGTATACATGTTTAGTTTAGATGTCATGATATAAGATTTGTAACTTCATATGTACAAATCTGTAACAAATTCAAATGTACACATACAACATTTCAATGTAATTTTTCATCTATATTCCTATACTACCAATATCAATCACACGCCTTAACGAATGTACGGAAGACTTCATGTATTCATGTTTAGTTCAAATAAACTACTCCCCATAATGCTACCACTCATGATATAAGATTTGAAAATGTATATGTACGAATTTGCAACAAGTTTGAAATGTAGAGATGGAACCTTTAAATGAAGCGATATCTACAATTACAAAATAAATCAAACCCTTTATCAACATCAACTACAAAAGTAATAACTATCCCTCTAAATCAAATAACATATACCATTCAACGTTCACATTGCATTGTACACATGTGATTGCTAGTTAAAATAGTAAATGATATTAATTAGTTTATAAATGTTAGTTATTTTTAAAATGATAATAATAATATATGGTTAGTATGATTAGTACATGTTATTAAATAATTATATTTACATTAATTAATTCATAAATTTATAATTAATTGATATAATATAATTGAATAAATAACGTATGGAATGAGGAGTTGTTCATTTTATTCTTATCCACATGGAGGGGAATGAAGGAGGGGACGGGCAGGAAAAGGGATTTCAAAATATTAAGGGAGCCCTGTATGGTGGTGCCGAGGTTATCTGGTTTGATCTCTCGGTCTTGGGTTGAGCGGGCCTCTGGAAGGTATATGTCTAGTCCTCCCCTTCCTCCCTTGAACCTGATTTGGAAACAAGATGAACCGACCCTGTTTGTGTCAAAGGATCTAGTAAAATTAAATATCATATCTTCCAAGTAAAAGATATGGGCTCTCTCTTTTTGGAAGGTTTTCCGGTGCTAGGCCATATGTTGATCTGGTCAGGGCCTGGGCTAAGAGAAAATGGGCCCCTAAAGGAGGCATCTCTGTGGTGGTCATTTCGAATCAATATTTCTTGTTCCAGTTTGACAAGGGGGATGAATATCTCAACACAATTAATGGGGGTCCCTAGCTCTAGGGGAAGACTATGTTGCATCTAGCCAAATGGAGACCTGGGTTAGATATGAATTTTTTTTGAACCCAACAGTTACCTGGTTTGGGTGAAACTCCCTTATTTAGCCCTGGAGTTCTGAGAGGTTGATGTGCTGAGGGGAATAGCTAATGCCATTGGTGATTTGTTGGCCATTGACCCAATGACCCTGGCAAGAACAAGGATGGTTGCTGCGAGACTGTGTATCAATGTTTCCCCTCAGAAAAAGCTTTCGGCCTCTATCCATCTCTGCTAGAGTCATGGGGCTTTAGATGAGGAGATCCAATACGAACATTCCCCTATTTTTTGTGTTAATTGCAGGTCTATGGGCCACGGGTCTGCCTCTTGCAGAGGCCCAATTTGGGATTGGAGGATGAAGTAAAATGTGAGCGTTGGAGATAACACGTCCACCCCTTGTCCTATCCCTTTGCTTCCTAATGCCGATGTGGTGGATGGGGTGTTGGTGACTGCAGGGTTTGTTTTGGCAGTGGATGAGTCAGGTTTGTTTTTGCCACTTGTCCTCGAGTCCCTTGTTCCTTTTTGGGCCTACCTGCTGCTTCCATTGATTACATCTCAAGATATTCTAGACTCAGATGAAAACAACAAGAATGAAAGTGTCTCTTCTGTAGAATCAGGGGAGGAGGATGGTTCTTGGGATGAATCAAACGCATCTACAAAAATACCAGAAACATTACCTCCCAACCCAATGGAGAAATTGCTCAAAATTGTGGATTCGTTTGAGGAAATGAGATGGGAGTTTTATGATAGGAAAATTAGGGCCCAATCGACTCAAAATGATTCTGTAATGGGTTCCTTACCTTTTCTTGTTGATCCTAAATGACCAGTGATGGATACCTAAGGGGGTAGACTGGAAGTTGTAATAGAGATACAAAATGAGTTAAAATTGAAGATGGCTCAAACAACTAAACCCCAATCGATCAAGATTACCTAAAGGTCCTTGCCTTTAGGGAGGGTGAGAATTACAATGAGTACATCAAGGCAAAATTTGGGGGTAGAGGTGATCAAGTTTTGTTGAAATGCCAAGTTTTTAAATTCTAACTATTGAGGACACCAAGTTCCTGCTACATTCTTGCATCAAATTGCATTTTGCAAAGTTTAAAAAGCTATATATTAATTAATATCATCAAGCAAATTTGTTATAGAAAATCTAGCTTTTATTCCACTGTTTCTATGACACTACAAATCTTCACATCAAGACTAAATCCAATTAAGTCAATACTAGTTTCATATGAAAAACTCAAATTCTCAGAATGAATGCAAATCAACCCATCAATTCATTACTAGTCAAATATCAATTTTCCTTTCACCAATGGTCACATCCATAGTTAAGACCTTTTTTGCTAAAAAATTAAACCCATTTGCAAGAATCTTAAAATTTATGTCAAATTTAACATTAGTCCATAAGTGCTATCGATTTCTAATGAACTCATTTCAAATTACTTTTTGGGCACTACATGGTCACTGTTTATTAGTGATCTAAGTATCTGGTCACAATTAATATCGAGTTAATGAATTAATCCTTTTATGTCCTTAGTTCATTTGCTTTAAAATTTGTGGACAATGGTGCATCTTTCACCTGTTGGGAGCCGATCCCTTCTTTTACCTAATCTAAAAAAAACATATGGAATACATATTTTTATCTATTTACAATATGATTATTATAAATATATCATATTATTATAGTAAGAATGATATTAATTAGTTTATAAATGTTAGTTACTATTTTAAAATGATAATAAAAATATATATGATTGGGTAGAAATGATATATATGAGTAGTAGATTTTTGATATTATTTATGTATATAATATATTATAAATATCTTAATTATATTTATAATAATTATTTATAAAATATAATGTTTAGCTACCATACGTGATGTGAAATGGTGGGTAAGCCGGATGAAGATGTAAACTCAATCGTTCCATGTTAGTGTTATGGATTGCAATATTAATACATGATCCATAATGCAATATAATTTTAAGATTTCCTAAGCATTGACAATGTAAAGACTAAGTCTATTGAAAATCTATGAATGTTTAATCTTCAATGCTTGAATGAAGCCAATCGAAGCACTGGTGGGAGACAACACACTCACTTTACAAGGGTTTGTAATGAAGAACGGCACAAAGGGAGAAAAAAAAAACGTGATTCCAAGGTGGAATGAGGAACACAACCCTTATGAAGGGACCTCCTTTCCTTAATGACAAACACTCTAAAATTGTTCATGACATGGATATGGTCGTCAGGCAATAAACCAAAAACCGAAATATGTCATTGTTTATTTAGAATAATTTAATTTAGAAAATGAGGATATCTACGTAATTACACTTGTTATCACTTACAAATCCAACAACTAGATATAGTGTATTTTTTTGGATAATTCATAGAAGGCCTTTCTTTTTTAGTGTATATATAAGCTATGGTATTTTCTTTCATAGTATGTTTTTTTTCAACACAATGGAAGATTTTTTATTTGTTGGTTTGTTTCTATTATTTTATAGGGGTGGTAGGTTGTTGATCTAAAGATTCACACTTGGGGTTTTTCCATCACCAACAGTGACAAGTACATCTACAAAAAGTAATGTGAGGCAACCTAATAAAAATAGTAGTGAGCTTGAGAATAATTTTCTACCACATTTATTAATCCATATGAAGGGGTCTCTAAATCGGTGATGTTACCTTGCGCATTAATTCTACAATGTCAACACTTGACTCTTACATAACCAAAAGAAAACAATTTTGTTGAGAAAATATGGGGAAATGGGCTTTGCTTATTTTACTTATGAAATTAAAATATTAATATGTTGTTAGACTATAAATGTAGGTACTAAAGTTCAATTCAATAGCAAAAATACCTTCAACATCAAACATTAAAACTTGGAGATGAAATTATATGATTATGAACTAAGAAAACAAAAGTTTTAATTCTATAATAAATTATTTCGTGCCGCTTAAATAAAATAAGAAACTTCAGAGTTTAATGTTAATATTTAATTTTCTTTACAACATGCCATTATAAAATGGGGAACAAATCCTTATAAGCGTGCTTTTAAATTACTCTCTTAGAAACATTATTTTACGGTATGGTATTATTTTAAGCCTAAGAAAATGTCCTTGACATCCAAAGACATTTCTACCAACCAACAATTCACACATCTTTGTTTCATATATAGACAAAGGTTAACTATTTTATAGATTTTATCTTGAACAAGGAAAATAAATAAAAATAAAAATGGATGGTTAGTTTTAAGGTCTAAGTTGACTCCTTTTGGATAGTTAGCTAAAACATTGTTTTCTCTGCCAAAAAACAAACTTGAACAACTTGTAGACACCTATAATTACGCCCAAGCAATTTAAATACTTAAATTGTGCTAATTATCCCCTTTCTCGCAAATCAACGACATATCGTCAAAAGCACTCATTTTCCCTCATATCATCATTAATTAATTACACTAAGCTAATTAATTAAGTTTCCTATCCAACAAATACCCTAATTAACGACCTTCCGTTAATAAATCACCCCTTCTACCTAGACTAATTAATTATTATTAATTAATTAGCTTTCCCTTCCATTTAACCAATAAATCAATATTTAATTGATTTAATCCCCTTATAATAGCCTAAATCGCACTAATATTCCTCTAATTGGCTTCTATAAGCTTACACCTACCTATTAATTAATCACCTTTGATTAATTAAAATACCCCCAACTCCCATGACTTGCTAAACATGTATTAAACCCTTCTAAAGTAAGGTTACCTTTAATAAAGCAACCTTATCCATTCCTAATCATGTTTTACCTTTATCCCACATTCATGAGAATGTGTTGAATCCTTTATCCTTTGGGCTATATAAAGAGCCCTCCACCTACCTTTTTACTTACACCTAAACTCCTTAAGAGAGCAAATGCAAAGCATATAGCAAAGAGACTAAGAGCTTGCACCTTGCCCTTTTGAGAGTTCATCATCTTGAAGAGTTAAGCCTCTTTCTTAAAGTGCTTGGGTCATATGGGAGGTGTCAAAAGGGTCTTGTAGCCCAACTTTGATTAGCCCCCATTCCTAGGTTCTTGGAACATTAAGGACAACTATTTTGATAGCCATGGAGCTTACTTAGGTCCATTCATTTATTTGTTGTTAGAGAATAGAGGAGTTTAGATATTTAGCATTGTTAGTTTCAAAGTTTGTATTGATGAATGCTAGCATCTAACCCTTGTTTAATTCTTATCATGATGGTGTTTATGCTTTGTTTTAGCTAAATTGTAGAACTATTTTAGGTGGTAGTTCTTGTTTCATTTGATTTAGCATTAAGCAAAGTATACATGCACACATTTGGCATGCCCGGTGGGACATACTCCATTGTCCTTTGCACTTAATTTCAAGTTTTTGTAGTTAAGTTTTATTTTTGGTTACTAACCCTCTTTTACACATGTTGATCTAACTTGTTTTTCTTAACATGTTTTGTTGAGTTTGCATGTGTTGGGTCTTCCTTGTAGGTATGAAGGAGGTGAAGTGCTGTCAAAATTGGAATTGAGGGGAAAATTTCAAGATTTCTCCATGTTTTCATTTTTAGAGCTTACTTTTTAAACATTTTACATGCTAGTTTTGTCAATTTCTTGAAAATTTTCAATTCTTGAGCATGTAGGTTAGTGTTTGATAGTGCTGAGTCTTCTATTTACATATTAATGTGGTGGGTTGCTGTCAAAATTTAATCTTGGTGAGAAAATTTCAAGATTTCATCATGTTTTCATTTTTAGAGCTTACTTTTTCATCATTTTACATGCTAGTTTTTTCTCAATTTCTTGAAAATTTTCAATTCTTGAGCATATAGGTTAGTGTTTGATAGTGCTGAGTCTTCTATTTACATATTAATGTGGTGGGTTGCTGTCAAAATTTAAATCTTGGTGAGAAAATTTCAAGATTTCATCATGTTTTCATTTTTAGAGCTTACTTTTTCATCATTCTACATGCTAGTTTTGTCAATTTCTTGAAAATCTTAAATTCTTGAGCATGTATGTTAATGTTTGATAGCGTTGAGTCTTCTATTCATATATTAATGTGATGGGTTGTTGTCAAAATTGAATCTTGGTTGGAATTTTTTTTCCCATTTTTCAGATTAAGGGACGTTTTTTTTTGACCTTTTTTGAGTGCATGTCAAGTGCACACCCATGAGCATAAGAGCATATGCGTAACCCATCTTCCGAAGGCCATAACTTTTGCTCCCGAACTCGAAATGACTCCATTTTTTTTGCGTTGGAAAGGTATTGAAGTTAAATATGCAATGAAAACATAAATTTGGGATTTATACTTACAAAAGTTACAAGTTTTTTTATTATTTTAAAACTAGTCATTTTCTAACATGTCTAATGTTTTGATGAATGTTGTATTTCCATGCTTACTCGATTTAGACCAAAGCGTGTGTATGCTCTTCTCTTGCACCTTTTGGTGATATTGAGAATCAAAAACAACTTTGATCTCTATCTTGTTAACATTGGGATTAAACTTGGAAACTTGATTATTCATTTTGCTTAAGGGAATGAACCTTTTACAAAGAACCTTTGATTTGAATTTTTCAATAGTTGTAAAGTTTGTGTATGCTCTTCTCTTGCACCTTAGGGTGATCTTGAGAATCAAAAACAAATTTAGTCTTCATTTTATAACAGTTGGTAAATTGGAAACTTCATCTTTCACTTTTGGTTTAAGGGAATGAACCTTTCACAATGCATTTTTCAATGGTCCTTTGATTTGAAGTTTTCCATTTCTATATAGTTGGGATAAAGTTTGTGTATGCTCTTCTCTTGCACCTTAGGGTGATCTTGAGAATCAAAAGCAACTTTAGTCTTCATTTTATAACATTTGGTAAATTGGAAAACTTCATCTTTCACTTTTGGTTTAGGGGAATGAACATTTATCAAGAATTTTGTATGGTTCATTGATTGAAAGGATTTTCTTTACTTTTTAGTTGGATTATTTGTTGTGTATGCTCTTCTCTTGCATCCTTGGATGATCTTGAGAATCAAAAGCAACTCTTAATCCTCTTTTAAATAATATGATTTTCTTGGAGAACTACTAACGCTTAAGTGCAGGACCTAAAAACGCTTGTCAAAGAAAGGAGGAATCAAAACGAAATCAAAAACTACTAATACAGTTGTTATACAGGTTGCCAAAAGGTGTTCAATCAAACCACACCTAATTAAACAAGATAAAAAGAACAACATATTCAAAACACTGTATTGCAGGTTTCGGAAAAGGGTACGTCCCTCTCCGCTCAACTGGAACATAACCCCTTTGGCATAACGCCTTAAGCTACAACAATGGGGGTGGTTCTAGGAACCCCAAAGTAGTCCACGCAAGAGGGAACCTTGTGGACGAAACGGGAAGTGCTCCGCACTACCTACTTGACTAGTGTTTCCTTTGTGAGATAGCGTTACAAGTTGTCTGTTGTGGCGACCCCAGTGATAGTACACGTAGACGCACTAGTTGCCTACTATTCTTGAAGGGGGTAAAGTAAAGCCGAGATACTCCCAAACTAGTCAGTGTGACTTTTTGGGTAAATCACGCTCGCTCGTGGTAACTTTGTAACACCTAGGGCGAGAGAACCACCTAGGAGAATATACTTTGGCCAGGAGCCCACTTTGACCACTTTAAAACAGTGTTGAGTTGTGAACCTTCTTTTTGAGAAACGTGTGACGTATTACTTTCGCCTAGTTTTTTACTTGCCTTAGGGCGAGGCGAAACTCTGCCGAAGTGAGACTAGCATTTTTTTGTCATTTTTTCTTGATTTATTTCCTTCATATTCTTTTTGACACTTTGTTGATCAAAAGAGGTGTGATTACCTTTGTGTTGCCATTCGACTGTTTCCCTCACTTTTATGTCCGTTTACGCCCATCCATGTTTGCGGCTGGGTTAGTTAAACGTCTAAAGTGAGTGGAGGCGTTTTCACGTCATTTGGTAGCCATTGTGATCTTGATACCCACGTCAAGATCATCATTGTAGTTAGGCGTGGTTCATCACTGCGGACTTCCATAGAGGAGTTAGCTTGTTTGTCTCGTATCATTACAATTTCGATATTTACGTCTTGTTTCTTGTAAACTCGACATAAATACCTATATTGTACGGTTACGCTGCACACATTCTTAACTATTCCTAGCTATACTTTGAGCATTTTTTTGTTCGGTTTTATTATTACCATCGATTTCAAAAGGTGCTAGGCACTACCATTTGTGCATGTTATATCAATAACAATCTCGATATCAATACTTCACTTTCTTGCAAAGTGGGTTAACATATCTTGGTGATATTGTTGTGTCATTCACAAATCGTAATTGACACTTTTTGAGATATAGGTCTTAATCAGACTTGAGCTTGCTCATCGTATATCTTGATTGGGAGATCGCATTTAACTTCATGTATTTACTTACGTCTTGTTCATTCCTTTGAACTTGGCATAAGTGGAGACATCTTGTTAATCATCTGGCATCACAAATTACTTTGAAATGTAGTCTAGGAAGTACTTCATTTGATTAAGTTTTGGTACCAAACGTTTGTTTTCATTGGTGACTTTATCATTCTATCACATTGATATTCTCACACTATTAATTTACTCTTAACACGTACATATTGTGTTTCACTTAGGGGTAGTCATTGAATTTTGAACAAAATCTACAACTTACCTTAGTGAAACTTATCATGAAAACATGGCTCCCAAGACGCATCTAGGTTTAAAGAAACAAACATATGAGGAACAACAGGTGCAAGCTTGGGAAACCTCTAATAGACAAGGGTCAAACCCATTTATCGGACACGATCTAGGAACACTATTTTATGTAGAAAAGGAAATAGAAAGAAATGGTTGACCATAGTGGGAAATGAATTAGAATCACCACATGCAGAATTTGATTTTGGACCCCACTCTACTAGATGAGTTTCTCCTTAAAAATAAAGATAGAGTTTTGGCACGGGTCATGGAATTAGGGGCCAAATTTCCCACCGAGAATGAACCAATATTACCTACAAATGACACTACTAAGGAAGAATGCCCCCTTATCAATATGGAAGATATTTTAAACAGGTGGGCATCCTTTCCACTTCTTACGTAGAAAATGATAGAAGTGGTAGGGCATAGAATACCCCTCATCAAAGTGCCACAAAGAAACAAGATAGAACATGAGACATGGGGAAGAACCTTTACAATACGAAGAGGAAGAACCTTTAGAAGAAGAAGACACAAACCAAGTCACAATCCAACAACAACTCAGTAACCTAAGCTGACAACTAGCTTTGCTTACTTTCCAGGTATAGAAAGACACAAACAAGAATGTTCAAAAGTCAAAGCCTAAGTTTAGGATCCATGAAATCCATCGAGAAAACCAAGGAGAAGAAGACACAAGGTATCATCAGTGTACACATCCCCGTTTCTCCCACTAAAGAACAATTGCTCGCACAAGAAGTGCAATCTATGAAAGAAACACTTACAAGCATACAAGAAAGCAATATAGGGAGTATTAGGAAATACCAATATGAAGAACTATGCCCCTATCCTTTTGACAAGACAATGACCCTTCAACCCTTTCCAAAGAAATTTGATATGCCAAATTTTGACAAATACAAAGGAAAGGGAGACCCAAGGGATCATGTTAAAGATTTCTACATAGCATGTCAAGAGGTGTCTTATAGTGATAATTACCTCATCAGACTTTTTTCCTAAGAGTCTCGGAGGTCAAGCATTGGAATGGTTTTACGCGCTTACCACGAGGATCAATTTTCACCTGGCTAGAATTTGCAGAGAAGATTCGTGTGTCATTTCTCATATAACATAGAGAGTAACGTCACCATGGCAGACTTGTGCGGCACAAAACAACGCCCAAATGAGACCTTCGCTAGCTTCCTCCAATGATGGAGAGGGATAGCTAGTCGCTTCCCTTGCGCTTTCCCTGAGAAGCAGCTGGTCAGTATTTTCGTCCCTAATCTCAACCCAGATATAGCTTTCCACCTCCAAATGCATTGTGTCCAAAACCTTTGAGGAGGTTATCAAGAAAGGGATTCAAATAGAAAAGGCTCTCATTGCCAAAGGCACCCTCAAAACCCAATCTAAAGACAACCAAAGTGTCAAACCCGCTGAAAAGACCGAAGATCTTTAACAAAAACAAAAACATGGTGGGAGATGGAATCACTGATTCCAAACGTGTTCAAACAGTCCAAACCAGTCAACCTTTTAAACTGACCAAGGGCCCAATTCAACCACCACCAAAGCGACGAACATTCACCTCCCTCAATGAGCTGTTGTCCGTCATACTAAAATAGTTGGATGCGGCCCACATGATGACCTATCCTACAACACAACCATTTGATGACAACGCTCCTAAACCTTCATGGTATAAGGAGCATGAATACTGTGAAATGCATCGCGTTAAAGGTCATAAAATAGATAAATGTTTGCGACTTCGCCACTATATTCAAGACCTCATTGACAACGGGGAGATAGAGGTGGATAACCCTAGCCACATGCAAACACCTAACGAGAAGATGGGGATTTATAAGGAACCATTCCCCAAGCATGATAAGTCAGAAAAGGCAAAACCGGATCGGGGAGAGTCATCCCAAACCTATAAAGCCGTGAATTACTTGTATACCAAGAGAGATAACAATCATTACGATTCGCTTATCGGATGTATTCACTCCCCTGCTGACCGCGTCAACACCATCCGGATTAAGGGAAAGGACTGTGCTGCGGTAACAAGGCGCACCCGCCTCGTAATTCCAGACCCCTCTCCGTCGACCCCGCATACTGGTAAGTATAACCTTTTAGAACAACTTGAGAAGATGTCTGCTAAGATTTCGATCTTAGACCTTCTCAAGATTTCCAATGTACATAAGGACATCCTGTATCAAACTCTTCAGGGGTCGGGAGTGCCTTTAGAAGTTCGATCCGGCGTACCTTCAAACCAAGGTGGCAAATATTGCACCAAGTGAGCATCTCACTTTCAACCATAGGGAGGTCCCTACCGAGAATCCTACACATAATCTTCCCTTATACATTGAGGTAGTTGTTACCCACAGGAAAATCAAATGGGTGCTTGTGGATAACGGATCTGGATTGAACATCTGCACGCTTAAATTAGTCAAACAATTGGGATATACAGAAGAAGATATTGAGTCTGATATCATCACTATCACCGCATACGACAACGCGGAAAGAGAGTCAGCAGGCACCATTACGCTGCCAATGGAGGTGGGCCCCACTTGCCATCAGACAAAGTTTCACGTCTTAGACTTGGAACTTCCATATAATATGCTTCTAGGCCGACCATGGATCCATGCCATGCAAGCAGTGCCATCAACATTTCATCAATGCATCAAGCTGAAGCATGAGGGACATACAGTAACAATACCAGGAGACTCAGAGCCCTTTGCTCATTGTAGAGCTCTTAATAGCTTTGCACGAAAGGGTACATACGCATGTCCCTTCCATAGATATAGTTGTCCCTCTTCATTCTGAGGCCATGGAATCTTGAGTAGATTCAAATTCTCTTAGTTCTTGCACTCATGGGGCATCTACTTCAACATCTCCATTTAATTCATGGGAGATGAAAATTCTGGAATATGGCTGTGGGGAGTATAATGTACAACAAGCGCTCTTGGTTTCTGACCTCTCCTTGTCGCCCAAGACTAGAGGTCGACCCAACTACCGCTTCAGGAGACCTAGAGAGGAACACACTATTGGGTCGTTCCTACCTGGAGGCTTGTTAGCTGAGGAAAAATTACTTGATCCACCTACTACTTGGGTCCCTGAGGACACTCAACCATCTTGTTATCAAACCCTAGAATATGAAAAATCTAGTAGAATGATGTACTCCATGGGCTACAAAGGCCTAGGATGTGGGAGGAATGAACAAGGACAAAGAGAACCAGTCCCTCTTCCACATTTCAAAATAGAAAGATATGGCATTGGGATTCTCCCTTATGGAGCACACCCCAACGATCAAGATGCGACTTGTTCTAAGCATGAGGATAGCTCTGATTATCTAGATAGTGATATGGATTCCTGTTATAGCCAATATGAGGATCTGGCCTCCACAAACGTTTTCATGAATAACGCTGTCCTAACCATCACCCCCACTGAACCAACCCTTGACCTTGTATACCCCTCCCTTGTTGAATGGTACCAACAACGTCACATGTGCCACTAGATTTATTTGAGAATGATGAGGCTATTGCAGAGTTCATGGGCATAAGGGATACAATTCCCATTGGAGATCACAAGAAGGGTTTCTTTATCAGCTTAGACACCTGTGCCTACTTCGGCGAGGAGGCTGAACTTCGTGGTCAGCAAAATTTAAAGAAAAGTGAGGGCAAGAGTTCTAAAGAAAAGCCTCGGCAAAAATTGAAGTCCAAGTCACACAGTGAAAACCTCTTTGAGGCATTGGCTGACAAACAAATAAGAAAATCAAAGGACAAACAAAGTGACCATGCCAAGGATGAAAATCTCGTAGAGACATCCTTGGATGAAGATCTCAACCTACCTCCCGATCCTACGCGTATGGAGGATTTATCAAAATTTTTAGTTGAAGAAACCATTGATGTCAATATTGGTACCGAAGAAGATCCCAAGATAGTAAAATTGGGAGCATCACTCTCAGCCAGAGAACAAAAGATGTTCACTATGCTACTGCGAGAGTTTATTGATGTGTTCGCATGGTCTTACAAAGACATGCCTGGCTTAGATCCAACTTTGGTCGTGCATAACCTGGTTGTGCACGCAAACACTAAGCCTATCAAACAAAAGCTTCGAAAGATGCACCCAAGAGTGGCCTTGTTAGTTAAAGAAGAGTTGGAAAGGTTGCTTGCAGCAGGATTCATCAGGCCAATTGATTATTCTGAATGAATATCGAACATTGTTCCTATCTAGAAGAAACCTATTGGTATCTGAATTTGCACAGATTTTAGGGACATCAATAAAGCTTGCCCTAAAGATGACTTTCCGTTGCCCAACATTGACATGATTGTTGACTCAACCGCAGGGTACGAAATGCTATCAATTATGGATGGCTTTTCGGGTTATAATCAAATTAAGATCGCTGAGGAAGACCAACACAAAACAGCTTTCACAACTCCTTGGGGCACCTTCTGTTATCAGGTGATGCCATTTGGCCTTAAGAATGCGGGAGCAACTTATCAGCGGGCCATGACAGTAATATTTCATGATATGATTCATGACATCATGGAAGACTACGTAGACGACATCCTGGGAAAGTCCAAAACAAGAGAGGATCATCCTATCATTTTGCGGCGTATCTTTGAACGCCTGCGTGAATACAAAGTCAGGATAAATCCAAAGAAGTGTGTCTTCGGTGTGCTATCTGGGAAACTATTAGGCTTCATCGTGTCAAGATGAGGTATTGAGGTAGACCCTGCTAAAGTGTCTGCCATCACAGAAATGCCTCCACCTGAGAATATCAAGCAACTACGTAGCTTGCAAGGGAAAATTCAAGCCATTCACCGCTTTATCTCCCAGCTTGCAGATAAATGTCACTCATTCACTCATTTTCTTAAGAAGGACATCACTTTCATCTGGGGACCTGAGCAACAACAAGCCTTTGCTTTGCTTAAACAGTACCTGGCTAATCCACCTGTCCTCATGCCTCCCACTCTGGGAGAACCACTTTTGCTCTATATTTCTGCTACGCAATACACTATTGGTGCACTGCTCACCCAATATGACCTTATCCATAAAGAGAAAGCAGTGTACTATCTGAGTCACACCCTCATCACCTATGAACGTAATTATCCTCAGATTGAAAAGGCTTGCTTGGCCGTTGTTTTTACCTTTTAGAAACTTCACCATTACCTGCTAAATACTAAGACCAAGCTCATATCCAAGGTCGACCCACTCAAGTATTTGTTTTCCAAACCCGCCCTCACAGGTAGAATGGCTAATTGGATCATTCTACTCAGTGAGTTTGATATAGAATTTTTCCATCAAAAATCAATTAAAGGACAAGTACTTACTGACCAGCTAGCGGAAGCACCTTTGCAAAGCACAGAACCTTTGAGTCTGGATCTGCCAGATGCATCTTTGCTCTACATTGAAGAATCTGTCGTATGGCAGATACATTTTGATGGATCTTTTATGTTTCATGGTTCAGGTGCAGGAGTGGTCCTTATTACTCCTTTGGGTGATCCTATACCACAAGCTTTCCACCTGGCCTTCCCTTGCACGAACAACATTGCGGAATATGAAGCACTCATTGCAGGGATGAAGCTAGCCATCAAGTGGAATATTCAACATGTTAAGGTTGTAGGTGATTCACAGCTAATCATCAAACAGGTTAATGATGAGTATAAAGTTAAGGATGACAAGCTCATACCTTACAAGAAGTTGGTGGAAACTCTGAAGGAGTATTTTGTGTGCATTACCTTTGAGCAGATCCCGAGAGCACAGAATAGATCGAAAGATGCTATGGAAACAGTGGGATCTATGCTTCATATTCCACCAGGGAACAATGATATGCCATTTTTCATAGAAATTCTACACCAGCCGCATATGACATGCTGGAATCTTACCTGGCTTGTGAGGTTGTTGGTCCCTATTCCCCATGGTACGAACCCATTTTCACCTATCTTAAGGACAGTACTTTCCCTCCCAATATCTCCCATTCTGAAAAGCAAAGCCTGATTCACCAGATAGCCCGTTACACCCTTTTAGGAGGTACACTTTATCGTCGTGGCTACGATGGGAATCTGTTACGTTGTCTGGATGTGATGGAGTCAATCCAGGCAATTAAAGAAGTACACGAAGGAGTATGCGGAGCACATACAAATGGAATGGTCTTGGCTAAGAAACTGTTAAGAGTAGGTTACTATTGGCCCACCATGGAAACTGATTGTTGTAATTATGTTAGAAAATGTGTGCTTTGCCAAAAGTATGGAAATTTCATCCATGCTCCATCGCAACCATTACAACCAATCACTACCCTATGGCCATTCTCCAAGTGGGGACTTGATCTAATAGGGAAGCTTACTCCTACCTCATCTGATGGTCATACACATATCATCACAGCTACATAATACTTTACAAAATGGGTGGAGGCTGTCCCTTTAACCTATGTCACAGGAGCACAGATTTCTAAATTCATCATGAATCACATTATTTGCCGATATGGTATCCCTGCAGCCATTGTCATAGATAATGGGAAGTCATTTAAGAAAAAAATTGTGAAAGGTCTTTGCCAACGGTTCCAAATCAGATTGAAATGGTCCACGCCATATTACCCTCAGGGTAATGGACAAGCTGAGGCAACAAACAAGACTTTGGTAAGGATAATGGAGAAGATGGTTAGCAAAATTGGTCGAAACTAGCACCTACAAATCCACCCAGCCCTCTGGGCCTACCGAACATCAATTCACACTCCTACGGGTGCGACGCCATATTCCCTAGTGTTCGGGACAGAATCTATCATCCCTTTAGAGATTGAACTCCCATCCCTGTGAATTTCTCTTCGAGACTATTTGGATAAGGATGAAGATTACCGAGTGGCAAGATTGGCTGAGTTAGAGCTCCTAGATGAGAGGTGCATTCACGCTCTTAATCACTTAAAGGTATATCAACACAGAATCTCCGCAACTACAACAAGAGAATCATCCCTTGCCAGTTTGAGGTGGGTGATTTAGTTATGAAGGAGAACTAGTTCAACACCAGAGCAGAGCGAGAAAAGAAAGGGAAGTTCGAACCACACTGGTTAGGACCCTATGTCATAGTTGCCAAGTATGGCACAGGGGCATACAAGTTGGCTCACCCCAATGGTGATGAGCTCCGGGAGCCCATGAATTCCATGCATCTTAAGAGGTTTTATGCCTAAACATGGCACAAGAAAGTCATAAAAATCATAAAAAAATATAAAAAACATAAAAATAAAAAATAAAAATAAAAATAAATCAGAAAAAGAAAAAGAGAAAACAGGACATCCACTAGTGAAAACCACACAATTGTGGCACTTTGGACAAGTCCTTGGGTGAAAACCGGTTTTTGGCGCCTCGGGAGGATTTTTTGTTCACAAGCATTCTATATTAGAAGGGTAGTTGTCTTTGTCCTGGACCTGGTTTCTACCTTCGAGTTTCCTTGTGCACACCATCTAGTCCAGCCTTGATCCGGATTTGCCTTCTTCTATTCATCTGTAAGGTACGTGGTCTTTTGTTATTTCCCATCTTACGCTGGGGGCCAACTCAACGACTTCACCTTCTTGTTCATAAGCGTGTGGCTTCTGCCCTTGTATATTCCCCACCTAACGCTGGGGGCATCCATGCTTTCTTGGTTACCTGCACATAGCTTTGGAAAACTGTTAAAAACACAAAAACAATAGAAACATTGTTTTGAGAAAACACAAAAACAATAGAAAATTGTTTGAGAAAACACAAAAACAAAACACAAAAACAAAAACAATAGAAAAAGAAAACACAAAAACAATTGAAAATTGTTTCAGAAAACACAAAAACAATAGAAAATTGTTTCGAGAAAACACAAAAACAATAGAACATTGTTTTGAGAAAACACAAAAACAATAGAAAATTGTTTCACAAAACACAAAAACAATAGTTTCGAGAAAAACAAAAACAATTGTTTTGAGAAAACACAAAAACAATAGAAAATTGTTTCGAGAAAATACAATAGAATATAAAACACAAAAACAATAGAACATTGTTTTGAGAAAAACAAAAACAAAAACAAGTATATAATCAAAAATTTTTTTTCAAAAAATTCCTAAAAAGTAAAACACCCTACAAAATGGTAACTTGCTTCTTACGGCTGAAACTTGTGTCTTGAAACTTGTGTCTTACGCATGGGTTTCTCCATATCCTATTGGTTTGTCTCACATCTTCCCTAATTAATACGACTCGCGGATCACTGGATTCACAACCATTCACAAAAGCTAGCTACTTGCTTCGTCTGTACTCTGGGGCACTTTTGGTTGCCTAGTGTTGTTTCATTGCGCACAAATGCTTTTCATGGACCCCGTGTCCATTTTCATTTCCCCTTGCATGTATCCTTGCTTGGGGCATCATTTTTAACCCTTGTCGTCAATCATGAACTTGTGGATCTCTTCAGCATTGATAACAAAACATTTGTACAGCTGTCTTGACCGTTGTTGGGTTAGATATGTGCGTTCGTACTTGTTTTCCCTGTTATATGAGCTTGTTTCCTTCTTGTATTGCATTGCATTATTGTATGTTGTGTGGAGTTGGTACTTTCAGCAATGGAAAATTGTTCGTAGTATGGATTTTCATGTCATTCTACCTTTGTCGTATGCTTATATTTTTCATAAGGACCGATGATGTAGTTCCTATGGCAATATGATGACATCAAATTTGTTCCAAACAAATAAGCGGCTAGAGGTTAAGCTCTTCTCTCCCCTCATCCATATTTCTTCTACACGACTTCCCTTTCACCCCTTATTCTCCCTCTCCTCGGGGCATCCTGCCTCGTCCCCATTCTTCTGCCTACTTCTCATATTTTTCGATCGTCGATCGGCTTCCTTCATCACCCCATCGACACTCGAGGGGGCATCTCTCCCTCCTACTAATTTTTCTTCTATCCCTTCAAAATCTCTTCTGTCTACTATCTTTGAAGTGGCATCACTTACGCCACCCCAAAGAGGGGAAAATGTAGACACCTATAATTACGCCCAAGCAATTTAAATACTTAAATTGTGCTAATTATCCTCTTTCTCACAAATCAACGACATATCGTCAAAAGCACTCATTTTCCCTCATATCATCATTAATTAATTACACTAAGCTAATTAATTAAGTTTCCTATCCAACAAATACCCTAATTAATGACCTTCCATTAATAAATCACCCCTTCTACCTAGACTAATTAATTATTATTAATTAATTAGCTTTCCCTTCCATTTAACCAATAAATCAATATTTAATTGATTTAATCCCCTTATAATAGCCTAAATCGCACTAATATTCCTCTAATTGGCTTCTATAAGCTTACACCTACCTATTAATTAATCACCTTTGATTAATTAAAATACCCCCAACTCCCATGACTTGCTAAACATGTATTAAACCCTTCTAAAGTAAGGTTACCTTTAATAAAGCAACCTTATCCATTCCTAATCATGTTTTACCTTTATCCCACATTCATGAGAATGTGTTGAATCCTTTATCCTTTGGGCTATATAAAGAGCCCTCCACCTACCTTTTTACTTACACCTAAACTTTCTAAGAGAGCAAATGCAAAGCATATAGCAAAGAGACTAAGAGCTTGCACCTTGCCCTTTTGAGAGTTCATCATCTTGAAGAGTTAAGCCTCTTTCTTAAAGTGCTTGGGTCATATGGGAGGTGTCAAAAGGGTCTTGTAGCCCAACTTTGATTAGCCCCCATTCCTAGGTTCTTGGAACATTAAGGACAACTATTTTGATAGCCATGGAGCTTACTTAGGTCCATTCATTTATTTGTTGTTAGAGAATAGAGGAGTTTAGATATTTAGCATTGTTAGTTTCAAAGTTTGTATTGATGAATGCTAGCATCTAACCCTTGTTTAATTCTTATCATGATGGTGTTTATGCTTTGTTTTAGCTAAATTGTAGAACTATTTTAGGTGGTAGTTCTTGCTTCATTTGATTTAGCATTAAGCAAAGTATACATGCACACACATATCATCAATGGGGGAAAGAGGGGTTGCGCATAATAAAAAATCTATCCCCCCCTACCAATATCATCATATGATCCCGTCCATAAACATCAAAAAACACTTGAAAACAACATTTGATATTGTCTATAGATCTATCATCTACAATCCAAGCACGCCTCATTGGTTTCACGTGCGATCACCATCTCTCCTAAGTGTCAGAGCCTCATGATACTTTTTCTAAACTAAATAGTTAAAATGAATTGATTGTGATGTTTTTACCCCCCTGATCGGATGGCCAAGACACCCGTTTCGCTCACCGTTTTCTCCTCTGTTCACTGTGGAATAATTATTTTTTGTATTCATTCATGGCCACAAGAAAATTTTTCAAAACAATAGAATTTTAACAATACCCCTTTCTTCTCCCCTGGACAATTTTATTTCTCCCTGGTGATTTTTATTCTTCTTCACACCCTCGTAAATAATTATTTTTCAAATAATAATTATTTTTTCTTAATTTTTTCCACTAAACAAGGACATTATTTGTCGTTTGTTTCTCTTTTCTTCCACCTAGGGCACTTTCTGTTGCCCCTTTGGCCCTTCTTTTTCTTCTTTTCCAATCTATTGTTTATCACGGTTCAAAAATCCAAAACAATATAAACATTTACTATTTGAAAAAATCCAAAAACAAGGCAAAATTTTTCAAAAAATTCCTAAAAAGTAAAACACCCTATAAAATGGTAACTTGCTTCTTACCACTGAAACTTGTGTCTTACAAATGGTATTTTCTCCATATCTTGTTGGTTTGTCTCACATCTTCCCTGATTAATACGACTCGCGGATCACCAGATTCACAACCATTCACAACAGCTAGTTGCTTGCTTCGTCTGTACTCTGGGGCACTTTTGGTTGCCTGGTGTTGTTTTGTTGCGCACAAACACTTTTCATGGACCCCGTGTCCATTTTCATTTCCCCTTGCATGTATCCTTGCTTGGGGCATCATTTTTAACCCTTGTCGTCAATCACGAACTTGTGGATCTCTTCAGCACTGATAACAAAACATTTGTACAACTGTCTTGACCGTTGTTGGGTTGGATATGTGCGTTCATACTTGTTTTCCCTGTTATATGAGCTTGTTTCCTTCTCGTATTGCATTACATTATTGTATGTTCCATGGAGTTGGTACTTTCAGCAATGGACAATTATTCATAGTATGGCTTTTCATGTCATTCTACCTTTGTCGTATGCTTATATTTTTCATAAGGACCGATGATGTAGTTCCTATGGCAATATGATGACATCAAATTTGTTCCAAACAAATAAGCGGCTAGAGGTTAAGCTCTTCTCTCCCCTCATCCATATTTCTTCTACGCCACTTCCCTTTCACCCCTAATTCTCCCTCTCCTTGGGGCATCCTGCCTCGTCCCCATTCTTCTGCCTACTTCTCATCTTTTTCGATCGTCGATCGACTTCCTTCATCACCCCATCGACACTCGAGGGGGCATCTCTCCCTCCTACTAATTTTTCTTCTATCCCTTCAAAATCTCTTCTGTCTACTATCTTTGAAGTGGCATCACTTACGCCACCCCAAAGAGGGGCAAATGTAGACACCTATAATTACGCCCAAGCAATTTAAATACTTAAATTGCGCTAATTATCCCCTTTCTTGCAAATCAACGACATATCATCAAAAGCACTCATTTTCCTTCATATCATCATTAATTAATTACACTAAGCTAATTAATTAAGTTTCCTATCCAACAAATACCCTAATTAACGACCTTCCGTTAATAAATCACCCCTTCTACCTAGACTAATTAATTATTATTAATTAATTAGCTTTCCCTTCCATTTAACCAATAAATCAATATTTAATTGATTTAATCCCCTTATAATAGCCTAAATCACACTAATATTCCTCTAATTGGCTTCTATAAGCTTACACCTACCTATTAATTAATCACCTTTGATTAATTAAAATACCCCCAACTCCCATGACTTGCTAAACATGTATTAAACCCTTCTAAAGTAAGGTTACCTTTAATAAAGCAACCTTATCCATTCCTAATCATGTTTTACCTTTATCCCACATTCATGAGAATGTGTTGAATCATTTATCCTTTGGGCTATATAAAGAGCCCTCCACCTACCTTTTTACTTACACCTAAACTTTCTAAGAGAGCAAATGCAAAGCATATAGCAAAGAGACTAAGAGCTTGCACCTTTCCCTTTTGAGAGTTCATCATCTTGAAGAGTTAAGCCTCTTTCTTAAAGTGCTTGGGTCATATGGGAGGTGTCAAAAGGGTCTTGTAGCCCAACTTTGATTAGGCCCCCATTCCTAGGTTCTTGGATACATTAAGGACAACTATTTTGATAGCCATGGAGCTTACTTAGGTCCATTCATTTATTTGTTGTTAGAGAATAGAGGAGTTTAGATATTTAGCATTGTTAGTTTCAAAGTTTGTATTGATGAATGCTAGCATCTAACCCTTGTTTAATTCTTATCATGATGGTGTTTATGCTTTGTTTTAGCTAAATTGTAGAACTATTTTAGGTGGTAGTTCTTGCTTCATTTGATTTAGCATTAAGCAAAGTATACATGCACAC